>JAXQQM020070779.1:0-81917 GCA_034641835.2 Pinus albicaulis
ACTATGATAAGCCACTATATGTCCTTCTTGAATGATGATTGCACCAATAACATAGTCAGATGCATCTATGTCAATCTCAAATGGTTGTTGCAGGTCTGACAGAGTAAGGATTGGTGCATAGAGAAGGTGGTGTTTTAGTTCATCAAATTCCTTCTATTGTGAACCAGACCAGGAAAAAGTTTATTTTTCTCCACCCTTAGTAACTTCACTTAATGGCCAAATGATATAAGGGAACCCCAACATGAATTTCGGTAGAAATTAGCAAGGCTTAAGAAGATTTGAAGCTATGTTAGAGTCATCAGGGCCAACTAGTCTCGAATTATTTGGATCTTAGTTGGATCCACATGCACACCTTGCTCATTAATAATGTAAAATAAATAGTGTACCTTGTCCATGTTGAAGGAACATTTTTCCAAGTTAGCACATAGCTTGTGTTGTTGCAAAGTATGAAGAAATTTCTGAATATGCTGCAAGTGCTTTGCCCAACTCTTTCTAAATATTAGGATATCATATATATATATGTGTGTGTGTGTGTGTGTGTGTGTGTGTGTGTGTGTGTTGGTGAACACCAAAATATGTCATCCATCACCTTGATGAAAGTGTTGGGGAATTTTTCCAACTGTATTGGACAATAACCATTCAAAAAATACCCTCCTTGGACTTGAAAGTGGTTTTCCACAAATCAAGGATATGCTTGCAAGTGTTCATATCTAGTCTTATTAGCTATTACACTAGGAGCAATGGTTACCCTACCTACTCTTCCATCACCCTATAAATAAAACCTAAATCACCACTGACATATAGGTCCCTTATTTGACGGAGCCAAAGGTCCAATTAAGCCTTATTACCATTACATTGTTCTCTCTGATTTTCATAATCCTATTGTATTAGTTGTCTTACCCGCTACCCCTCACATATGGGGGAATGTCTTTATTAGTACTCAGTCATCTATAGTGGAGCCAAGTCTACCCAGTAGCCTACCCATTGTATCGCACACTCTCATATCATGAGGCGATATGCTTTCACTATTTTGTTTTTTCATTTTCTTTATTGTCTTATTTTATTATGCATGCGAGTGCTCTCTAGTGTATTCACACCTCCTTATTTTCATATTTTTGGCGGATGTCCTCTTAAATTATTACCACTAGTACCCCATAGCATACCTACATTCATACCAATCCTATAGCTCATTCTAGTTGCATCTTATCCCTGAAGTACTTGCAGCCACAACAAGTGAAAAACATGATCTTATATGTCAAACCAATCCTTGCAAATGTTAGCAACAATATAGAATAGCCATACATATATAATCATAGTATGCTCACCCATATGTATATACCAGGGGCTAGCCTCAATAAGAGTTTTGTGTATTTACAAAATAATAGAATACAAATTATATACATAATAATGCTTCATCACGATACATTAGAAGTGATATAAAACTACCATATATAAAACCCAACATGGCCTATAGCCTAAGACTTATCTCCATCCTTCTTAGACTCACCAGAATCTATAACCAAAGCCTGTTATAGTTCCTCTGGCTCTGACTGTCCCTATAATTCTGACTTAGCTCCTAGAGGTAACATCTGTGAGGTAGTAGATCGAGCTCGTACAAGTATCACACTCTTACCTTGCTACACTGACATTGACCTGTGAAATCTACGACTAGTATATGTGCATGACACTAATAAAGCCTAAAGCTATCTTGATAGCATGGCTCTCTCTGACCGAAGTCTGTATATTTTAGTATCTCTATGAGCAAGAACAAGACCTAACACTATTAGAGTCATCCTGTAATAAGTTATCACATCCTCAGGCACTACATCTACTGGTATAAGGTCTCCCTCTCAATTTAAGGTCATCTTTAGAGGCATACTTTGGGGAGCATGTGACTTATCAATACAACCAATGGCTCTAACATTGACAACATTCACCTTACGGCTCTGCATCAACCTATGCAGGAGATTTTTATTCTACTATAGGGGTATCTATCTATACTGTAGGAGTATCTACCTATAGAGGGATCACTGTAAAACCCATACTTATATCCACACCCACACTTGAGTCCACCTCTACACTGACTTCTACCATCAACTAATTCACTACCTCTGACTCTCATGCCTTGATGACATCCAACTCTCTCCTAAGGCCATCCCTCTCCTCTTCAACCTTGCTTAGCATATCCTACAGTAGATCCCTCTCTTGCTTAACCTGCACTTAGGCCTGTATAGCCTATTGTGCTACCTGCACTACCTGATCTCTTTCAGTGGTCATGGTGGTCAGCTTAGTTTACAACCTGACAAATTTGATCTCTCATATCAATCACACTTTTCTCAAGCTAGGCTACACTCTCATCTCTGACCACCACCTATTAGTTATGTTATGTACGTTATAACTCAAATCCCCTCCTTATTAACCTCCAGCCCTAAAGAGTGGTGGGATCTGTATCCTCCCTACTAGGATCTGCTACTAAGACTAGCCTAAACATATCAATGGAGATCTTACTGTCCCCCACTATTGTGGTCATGATTGAAATAAAAGCCTTTTGGCTCATACTTAGAGCTATCTCTATCTCTGATGGGAGCTCTGCATCATCTAATGGTCACTCATCTGGCCTCTAAACCTAAATCTCCTCCTCCTCATCACTCTTACCACCTTGTTGAGCTACATCTCTAAGAACCCTTAGGCCTTGTGTCGCTGTTGCCCTCTATATAGCCACTATCTTCCTCACTCTAGCTAATCTAGCCTCATCCTAATACTGGAAAACCGCATCTACCTACACTATATCCACTCTCTATTCAAGCCACTCTAATGGTCTATCTGTAATGGGCTAATCAGTGACATGTCTAAGGGCCTTTGAGGAGGCCAACTAATAATGTTTGGGTGTAAGGAGAAATATAGAAACAAACAAAGGAGAACTGGTATGGGCCTATTGATTGTTCCAAGAAGCAATGTGCATAAGGCCCTAGACGTTCCACTATTAGCCTTTGTTTTCCATATGAACGGATTGTGACAATGAAGAAGCGGGGGGGGTCTTCAAGGCTTGGCTACGTTGGTGGCTCCCCGACAGGGGGGTTTGGTTTCCCCCCATCTGTATTTCAGTTTCGTGAAGGAAGGTGGAAATCCCACGGGTTCTCTCCGGACTCGCGGATTCATATTGGTTTTAAGGAAGGCGAAAGGCGTTAGCCAGGGATGCGCTTACCAAAGAAAGAAAATTATCACCAGCATGAGACACCCATCTATCATATTCAATATGTTTTTTAAAAGGCACTATTTTAAGGTACACGATTACCCCTGCATGAGATCGATAGAGATAGGAAAGTAGCATGGGTGGCTACAAATATTAGGACAACACCCACGACTAGCCTTGAAGTGGAGGGATAAACACAACACCTAGAACCTTACTGCTTTGCAATGCCACAATGGTGAGGTTGAAAGAGCAGTTTCTTTTGGACCAGGGGTACAATATAGGGATATATTATTTAGTTTTATATAGAGTGAAATCAATCCTTCTTGTTGGTTTAAGAGTAGTTTATGAAGCGAACCTCAAGGAGATCCCGACCTAGTTGATGGTGTTGTTGGTAAAGGAAACTCTTATGCCTTTAAACCCGCCAACCATGATAGTGTAGGAACCTGTGCCCTAGGTGGTCTGACATGGTGCTAGAAAGGATAAGTATCTAATGGTGGGATAATACCATGGAGGAATCAAAATGTTTCTAAATATTTGAGCAAACCCTGAAGGGAGAAGCCATAACTAATCAATGGTGGTTGGAACGGATGCAAGAGACTCGTGAGAGGATAGAGGTTTTAAGAATAGAGATCATCGACAAAGGGAGTAGTGAGTCATGTTGAAAGGAGTTGGAGAAGTTGCATAAGCATGGAGAAGAGGTCATCCAGTGGTTGAAAGAAGAAAGGTTTATTATGGAGGGAATCCCAAGGAGAGGGGATGAGGAAGATGAGACATATAAAGGCTCTGACAAGAAGACATGGACGAGAGGAGTATATAGAGTAGATACATGTGTCCAAACCAGTAGATATGGTACAATAGGAGGTTGTGTCTGAATCAATTTCTAATATGTTCGATAGGAGATAAGAAAGTGTTCGAGTATCATGAGGTGCTCGAGGATGCGAAGCATGGCTCGACCAACGGGCCGCCATCATTTGTTCAAACTATTTGTTCTGGAATAAGATGATCAAGTAGACATGGTACAACCAAGTAGTAGTAGAACCAACACAAAAGAGTTTCCACCCCTTGTGCATTTGAAATCAAGTGAGGTTATTCTTAATCACTCTCATAATTCTAATATGGAAACAAATCCTAGAAGTAGTTTCGGGAATAGATGTAATAGTCATCCAAGTATGGGAAGAGACCTAGTTGTGAAAAATAGTCTAGTTTCATATCAGAGTTTCTTTTTTCTCATTGGTCTAAATTGGCATAGAAACGATCACGAGGCAAGAAGTAGTCACTTAAGAAATTAGTGCTAATCACGAGACAAGAATTCACTTAAGCAATTAGTGCTAAATTAATATATAACTATGCTTACTAACTATCTAACTAGACTAACTCACTAAGGAACAGCTAATTAAGATGCTTATGTTAGATTATTTAGGAACTAGGAAGTAGCTTATGTTAGAAAGACCTATTACTAACTAGCGGTTAGCTTAGGAAATAGAAAGTATTTTTGGTTGGTTCATAATCCACCCTATGAAAAGATCGATCAGCAACACGAGTCTCGTTCAACAGAAATAAAAGCAACTAACGAGGCTTGCCCATGGGACTCGGACAGTAGAGGACTGGTTGTAAACACTAATACTGTCACAAACCATAAGCTAACCAATGAGACTACAACAAGCCCATAGCTCATACACTGTCACGAATTAAGCTACCTATACTACAACTAAGAGCTCATACTAATAAAGCTACTAAAACGAAGGACTAACTCATACCAATTCAACCACTAGTAGAATAGGAGAGAAAGACTAGCTCATCTGATACTAGAACAAGTCCTTCCTAAACAAGTATCAGAGCTAACAACTAATAGAAGAGCTACTACTACTCGATAATAGAAACGAACTCAGAGATCAGACTGGTTCCGAGACTAGAACAAAGAACAACTCCTACTGAACTACTGCAATAAAGACTAGAAAAATTTATTCCTAGAGAAAGATAAAACTCATTACGCCAAGTAGAGCTGACCTACCTCACTCAAGGGAAAGAAGGGAAATTGCTTTTAGGGGGCTTGCTTTTGGTTTTTTACGGCCTTCACTTGAGCTCCTGAGCCGGGCCCAAGCATACATATATGCTATGCTACGGCCAAGCTTTTTTTCTTTCCAATCACTTCCCGCTCGTTCGGAGCCGAGCCACCCGGTAGAGGTATGCTTGCTTCTTCGATCTCTTTTTCTTTTTATCCACAGTAGCTGACCGATCCATATCCATTGGAAGTGGCCAGCATCCCGCAAAAGCATAGGTTAGGCGAACAGAGGCCGCTCGATCGAGCAGATCTTTCGAGTAGGAGGAGCTGGCTTCATCAGCAGCAGCTAGAGTGGAAGTAGCATCCTCACCACCATCATAGGGAGTAGAGACAGGGGCTATGGTATAAGAATTTGTAGCAAGCAATCGAATTATACCTAGACCCACCGGCCCGGGATAGTCAATAAAAGCCCTCCATGCGAGAAGATCACTGCCCAGGTCTCTGGTGCTTTTGCTTATGCATCTATAAGCCCAACATATGCAGATGTTATAAGATGATTGGAACATCAGTGAATGTAGGAACAACAGGCTAGCTGGCTGGGATAGGAAGGGATACTGAACGGGTGGCTAAGATCTTCATTTCGAGAAAGCGGACAAGCAAGAAATACCTATCAGTGGTGATAAATTCTATGAAGCGAGGTTAAAGATCTCATATCGTTTTGCTCCTTCAATCTCCTTTTAGTTAGAGGAAGTGGTAATTAGGAAGATGTATAGATGAGATAGAGAGAGTGAGATGGGTATGAAGGATAGAAGGTCTGATGAGGATAGGCATGATGAGATGGGAGGTATAATGAGGAGAGGTATGATGGTATGATGGGAAGATGGGAAGATGGGAAGATGGGGGATGGGATGATAGGTCTGATGGTAGTGATGATGGGTATGCTGGGCTGGATGATATTAGTAGCTGTAGATGCGGTAGCTAGGTATAGAGATAGAGCTAGCTGCGTTACTGTGGTATAGCTGTGTATAGCTAGATAGAAGGATAGAGCTAGATGGGGATAGAGTGAATATTAGCGGTATGAGTCTGATGGATGGTATGGGTGGTAGGGCTGGGCTAGAGGGTCTGTATGTTTAGATGGGATGGCTGGACACCAGAGGAATGGATGGACACACCCGGAGAGCGAGGAGCTATGTCTCACTATGATAAGCCACTATATGTCCTTCTTGAATGATGATTGCACCAATAACATAGTCGGATGCATCTATGTCAATCTCAAATGGTTGTTGGAGGTCGACGGAGTAAGGATTGGTGCATAGAAAAGGTGGTGTTTTAGTTCATCAAATTCCTTCACATGTGACCCGGACTCAAAAAAATATATATATATATATATATTATTTTTCTCCACCCTTAGTAACTTCACTTAATGGCCAAATGATATAAGGGAACCCCAACATGAATTTCGGTAGAAATTAGCAAGGCCTAAGAAGATTTGAAGCTCGTTAGAGTCATCGGGGCCAACTAGTCTCAAATTATTTGGATCTTAGTTGGATCCACATGCACACCTTGCTCATTAATAATGTAAAATAAATAGTGTACCTTGTCCATGTTGAAGGAACATTTTTTCCAAGTTAGCACATAGCTTGTGTTGTTGCAAAGTATGAAGAAATTTCTGAATATGCTAGCAAGTGCTTTGCCCAACTCTTTCTAAATATTAGGATATCATATATATGTGTGTGTGTGTGTGTGTGTGTGTGTGTGTGTGAAACACCAAAATATGTCATCCATCAGCTTGATGAAAGTGGTTGGGGAATTTTTTCCAACCAAAGGGGATGGCCAACCATTCGAAATACCCTCCTTGGACTTGAAAGTGGTTTTCCACAAATCGCTTGGTTCTATTGGAACTTGGTGAAGCCAAAATTCAAATCAATTTTACTAAAGTATTTCCCCCCTTTATTTGGTTAATAAAGTCATCAATCCGGGGAATTGGGTAATCGTTCTCGATCGTGATTTTTTTTAGAGTCTCAATGTCCCATCCTTCTTCTACACGAGTACAATTGGCCTCCCATAAGGTGAGGAACTTGGTTGAATGTGCCCTTTTTGTAGCGAGCTCTTGAATTTGTTGCTTTATTTCCTCATTTTCCATAAGAGAGCAAAGTAGTAGATTGGCCCATTGGGCGAGAGGTGGGCCAGGGGATCAGTCAATTAAATTCTTGGCCTAACATTGCAAAGGTACCCCTATGTGTGAGGAGAAGATGTCTATGTACTCTTACGCGATCTTATCCACTTTCCTATATTGCGTGGAGGAGCCCTATGTGGATTCCATGGATTTGGCCATGATATTCTCTTTTACTTTGAGATTGAATCGGGAAGAAAACAAATTTCCGATTCTAGGAGATGAACTTACTACATTGCTTAGCATAGATCAAAGAAATAGTATTAGGTGATACTACCTCTATTATCTCGTATAATTTTTTGCCCAAAGTAACACTACAAGGTCTAGAATCATACACAACATGACACTTCCACAAGTATGGTTGGCCTAAAATAACATCATAAACTTCGAGGGGAGCAACATCACACAATACCTCGTCTATGAAAGGTTTGATGTTGTAGGGAAGGTGACACTATTGGTTGACGCGGAGATATTTCCCTTGGTCGAGCCACTCGATGGTGTATGGCAGCAAGTGTGGCTTTGCCGAAAAGCCCAACTACTTAATGACCTCTTTGGAGATGAGGTTCTTTTGACTCTCGCTATTGGCATTAAAACACGAGTGGAGCACCCTTCACCCACATTTTTTGAGTGAAAGAGATGCTCACCTTCCTTTGGATCTTTGGGCTCACTTTGATGTACTTTGGTGGTGGTAACAATGGCACTAGGTTTCACATCAATGATTTGTTTCCCCTTGTCTAGGTCCAGTTTAGATTTAGAACCCGTGTTTGATTCTAAGTTTTTAGCACCACCACCATTGATCGATTTGTGTGACATTAATTTGTGTTATGAGTGGGGCTCTTGTGGAACTTGCACCACTTTCCCTGTGTCTTTCTTCATCTTCCCATTTCCATTCTTTGTTTATTGCTTCGATGGCTTTTCCTAGGTTGGTCCATCCTATCCTTGTACTTTGTTTTGTTGTTTTGGGATTCCCTTGCCATGCTTCTATTGTTAAGGATTTGTAGATCCAAAATCTCACTTCTTATGTTTAAATTTTTGCTCAATTTTGACAATATATCGGTATGTTGTTCCAAGTGAGGAGATTTCCAGAACTCGCATTTCTATTTGGATGTATCCATGCAGCCAACCATGGTACTTGAGCACCATATTTCACTCGCATTCCTTGATACTCGACTTGGTACACAAGGTATGAAATATGTTTGTGAAATCTAGCACTACTTGGTCCTTTTCCTATCATAGTGTGGTCCATATCATGTGCTAGGCTTTGTAAAGTTCCAATAGGGGAATATTGTTCCTTAACAACATCCCTAAAAGAGTTCCAATTGGGTGTGATTTCGAAAAATAATGTGGATTCCTCCATGTCCCTTTTCTCATAGTAAGTTTCCCACTAGTCCTTGACATGGGGGGTGGCCTTAAAGAGTGCAAAAGTAATATTTTCTCTATCAAAAAAATTATGGACCAAAAAATATCCTTCTAGCATATTTAACCATTTGTCTAGAGCATCCGCATCTATTTGGCCTTCAAATATAGCAATATCAAAATTAACATATACCTTAAAGGGGGGAAACACCTCTGAAGTGGCCACTTGATGAAGATGTGCCACCTATTGGTATTTTCCAAAGGATATGGGAAAAAATTATCCATTATCTCATTCTTTTATCACTTGAGGGCTTCTTCAAACAAAAAAATTGATAGGATCTCTTGTTCCCTCGTATTTCTTTTCTTCCGTCATGGGATGCCATCAAGGTCGACGGGGATGGTCTTGTAAGGACTCAAGCGGTTCTAGTCCCAAATCCTTATACCCCAACCTCATTTGGGACATGCAAAAAAAACAAGGAAAGAGCAGACCACTCGATACAATTTATCCAAATTTATGAAGGGAATGAAATGAAATGAAAATTTAAACCCAAAACATAGAGATACAATGAAACTCGTCTTCAATTAATAAATGGAAAATACTAAAATTGTATACAAGTAGAATGAAAGAAAATTAGCTTGAACAATGGTACTTTATCTCTCGATAAGGAATATGTTGGCTACACACCTTCTTGAACCGTATTGCAATGAGGGTTTGAGGCATTTTTATTATGAAGTGGCAATGAGAAACCCTAAACATCCAAAATCCTAACCCTAGGAGATGAAGCACCAAAAAATTCATGGGTCCCTGATCAGCCTAATTTGGAATGTCAACTTCCCG
This sequence comes from Pinus albicaulis, assembly GCA_034641835.2. Taxonomy (NCBI): domain Eukaryota; kingdom Viridiplantae; phylum Streptophyta; class Pinopsida; order Pinales; family Pinaceae; genus Pinus; species Pinus albicaulis. The sequence continues at coordinate 9,563 of JAXQQM020070779.1, forward strand.
AGGTCATAACTTTGGCATACAATCTTTGTTTATCACACACTATAGCTCGTTGGAAAGGACTATCCGAGGAAATACTGATATCCACCTAGATCCGGTAATCTTGAGGGGTTAGATTGGATTTAATTCTATGAGCTATGGCATCCCCACTTACAACATCTTATGAGAGGATGGTTTAATTGATTGAGCTAACCCTTGGAGCTAAAAAATTTTCGAAGCATCTCATCGCATCCTCAAGAACTTAAGTGAGGGTGATATTGTCAATGCCTTGTCAACCCCAATTGACTTGCAAAGGGGAAAACATGTCACAAGTAAGATTAAAACTTGGGTGAGGATGATAATAACTTATTTATTTAATTTCCCAATATAAACCCAATTGACTATTTTTATAAGAGGTGTTTTTTATCCTTTTAAACAATAAGTCTATGAAATGATGGTTCATATACTTGAAGGTATTATTTTCTTACCATATCTCCTTTTATAAGAAAATCAATAATAACTCAAAGTAATAAGGTTTTCAAATTAATCATATTATTCTCTAAACTTCTTTACGAAATAAATTGTAATTTTTTTTTAAAACATCCCAAACTCCTTTAACCATTTATTTCTCAAAATATTTAAAAAAAACACACACAATGAACACAAACATACTTGAATATCTAAACTATTAACGTAAAACTTTTATAAAAAAATTATAAAAATCCAAAATCCTTTGATAAATAATCTTAAAAACCTAAATAAAAATTAATAATAAAATATTTTTAATTTTTCAAATTAATAAATCATTAAATACATATTATATTTAACCCAATGTGGATTCTCAATGCCTATTATGCTCGAATCTATTAAAAATTCTCTCGAGTAGCTTGTCCTAAGAAATGGACAAGCTATACTTCATATTTTTAAAAGAATATATAATAATTATAGGTCAATATATTATGTTGCTTCTAATGTGTCCGAATTAAATTAAATTAAAAATATATTTAGTAAAAGGTTCTTATCAAATATTTTTTTTGTAATATTAGATTGAGATTGTTGAGATTCAACAAGATGATGAGCTTAGTGAAAAGAGTCGCCTTCACTAAGTGGGCTCGTAAGCTATTTTTGGCGCAAAGTCTATTTTTAGACTATGTCTATTTTTAGACATGTCAATCATATTCTATGAGTTGCAGGGATGTTATTTGTGGATGGTTGGTCAAGTTGGAAAAATAGATAGACTTCTATTTTTTAGACATATTGGGCGGAATCTATTTTTAGACTACCGTGTAAAAAATAGATATGTCGAATATTATTAGCTCTTAATAATATTTGGACTCTAAACATTATCTTATTCTCTTGGAGCACTTCGGTTAAGTGCACGGATGTGGCATAGTAGTCGATGTAAGGAATTACGCTATTCCCGAGGGTTTACTGGAGCTATTGCATGGAGGACTTCGGTTAGAACTCATGTGACAGAGTTTGGTGGAGTTGGAGAAGTAGTTGATGGAGTTGTATTTAGTTTAACTCGGTTAGACTCGATTAAGCTAGTTGTATCTAGTCTAATTGATTGATACACTAGTGAGAGTGGTGTGAATTAATTAGTTAATTAATTCACTAAATAATAACTCATTAATCAACTGAAGAATACATCAATTAACTACAATGCATGGCAGTTTCAGTGGAGACCAAAGGAGAGGTAGGTGAAAGAGCAAGTGTAACTATCAGTTGTGACTATAGTGATGCATTGATTGCATCCAACACTCGGTGGAGATGCCAATGAGGATTGCGTGAGCAAGGTCTGGGCTGGATCCGAGTTCATTCAGAGCCATTCTTCAGCGAGGGATTGTGCAATAGAGAGGCAAAGGCTAGCGGTGGCGAGAGATCGGTGCATGGATTTGCAAGATCGGGCCCGATTAGTGTGTAGCGATTGTATTGTATCGAGAGCTTGATATGATCAGCTTTGTATGAGGATTGTTACATGATCTCTATGTCATATATTATATACGGATAGTTGGGGTTTTTTAGCTTGAATTTCCCATTAAACAGTTGTGTTAATGTGTGTGAATTTTTTGTTGTTTCATGTGTGCATTGCAATTGATTTAATTTCCGCATGTGATGATCAATGGTGGAATAGATTCCGTATTGTGCATGAAGTTAAAATAGTGTGTGATTAGGAGAATCTTGGATATATAACACATAAGTTATATAATTTCTACGAGATTTATATTGATATTCCAAAAACAAAATTACCACTAAAGTTCCCGAGAATTGTTTCGTTGACTTTGTTAACTAGACTAAACACTTCTAATACCACTAGCCCATTAGTAAATGACTTGTTTATCAACCGACAACAAAACTTGAGTGAAGATTTTCCATGCCTTAAAAAATTCCATTAGTTATCAAGAGTATGAAAATATTGATGACACATATACTTATAAGAAGAAGGGGACAAACTTACTAAGGTGATGAACAAAGACAAAAAAAATTTCCAAAATAACATAATAGTAACATCGGATATCATAAATCAGAGGAGGAATCATAAAAAGGGGGACAAACTTACTAAGGTGATGAACAAAGACAACAAAATTTCCAAAATAACATAATAGTAACATCGGATATCATAAATCGGAGGAGGAATCATTCATTTAGAATGATTATTAGTTATTCTAGAGAAGAGTTGATGTTGAGCATATTGAATGGGAGTTGTCTATCTAGCCGGAGGAATTGCTCGGACTAGTCAAAATTGGCCGTAATCCGGGTAATTTTTTTTTAATAAATCTTGCAATAGGAGTGTTTGAATCATGTTTTTTTTATGGTGGAAATGGATTTAAAACCATCAAAAACTTCTAGAACACCCAAAATATTGAAGTTTGATAGCTATAACCTGGATTTACAAAAATCCCCACGTATTTTCTTAAAATCTTACTCGAATTTCAATGATTTTCGGGGCAAAAAGGCAATCTAATTAGACTACCGCTATTGAATGGGGTAACATTGATGATCGTTTTTCCATTATGAGGTATTACGGAATTAGTATGTGATTTTGTAGTTATGTAGCATTTTATTTTATTCGGATCAACAACAATCTCATCCATATCGTATCCGATGTTTTATATAATCTTTTTCGCTTTCTCTTGACCAACGAAGAGTTGATAATTGTCATCCTCGCTTTATCTCTAAGCACTTCTTCGTTGACAATTGTCAACCCTGCTTATCTCTAAGCACCATGTGAATCAAAGAATCTATTTGTTTGTGTGTAAATATCGAATCTATTTGTTTGTGTGTAAATATGAAGTGCGAAAAATGCATCCTTCCCTTTCTCCATTTTCTTAGATCTAGAACCCATTTGGTCTTTCCCAAGCAAACTTCGTAGTCTCATTAATAAAAAAATTTCACCAAACTCTCGTGTTTCCAAGGATCGAATTTCCCTTCAAACCTCCAAAGGATTTGCATCAAAGAAATTTTCCATGGACTCCAACCCAAAGAGACGTCTTTTTTCTAGATGAGGACGTCGCAAAAAGAGCCTCCCCGTCAAGCTGATTAATAGTTGTCATGGAGCCATAAGAAACATAATCCTACAAATAAATTGAACAAAAAAAGTTTCGGGACAACCCACGAGGGAAATTTGGATTACGAGAGCGATAGGCCCCGACACCGATCATGCAATTGCAATTACCTTATACCAATAGACTAGAGGTTGTGAGTACACTAGTAGTGACCCATTATACCCGAGAAAAACTAGTGGTTGTGAGTACGGATGTAGAGACCCTATATATATATCATCCAATAAACCACAACAGAGTGAATGCTCGGACCTACCAAGACTCCCCGCCAACAAATCTCTTTGAAATAGGTAAGACACCATTAGAACCATATCGAAAATGAGCCACTATGCCAAACTCCTGTAGCTAAGAATGGGAAATTGAAAGAGTTGTCTAAAGGACCACAACCAATTCAAAAGAAGGCCCAAACAATGTGGTATGCAGAAAATAGACAAAAAAACACATTTTTTTGTTGTAAATCCCCATCCCCTCGACCCTTGAGAGAAAACGAAAGAAAGTTAAGGACCACCCAAGACAAGCACCACCCATGAAAAGTCCCAACCATGGAGCTTGGGGTGGCTTGGAACATAATGTATACGGGAATGAGGGTACACTATAAACTCGTTACTTGACTTGGACAGACAACGGGACCAATCTAGTTCCAAATGCAACGATAAGTACTTACTAGGAGCTAGTGGCAGGAAAATCATGAGAGGTATAGCAATGTTCCAACTTGGAAGGAGAAAAACTATAAGTTCAAGACCATAACACATGGTTACACTTTCTCTAAGGAAGAAACTACACTCAACTTGAAAAACGAATTGACATTGGAAAAAAACGAACCACCGGAGCATACCCACGAGAGAATTATCGTACTAAGACACCACCCCAGAGATGTTGTAATTCTTCGCCACCCTTGTGTATGAAACAAGTTTGTATATAACGGTTCCAACAAGAATTTTCTCTCCCAACACCCCCGAAGAAGGCTGATACCATGCACTCCCCGTACACCAAGTGGTATACCTTTGCCCGAGCTTTGCATGCCAAAAAACTCTCATGATTTTACTACAATAAATGTCGAGCAATCTCTTGTTAGGATACTTCAAACATACCTCCAATATTTCATCATCTTGCACCTCCATCCTTACTTCAAAAAGAATAAACGAAATGTTTCATGGAGTGATGGATCCTATAAACTTTGTACCACATCTTCGTTGTATAAATGCCGCAAACTACTAATCATACGGCTTCCTCGCGTAAAACCTTGCTACAACTCCACACATCCGGGGCTATACACCAAGTGGATGGCCTAGCACACTTCTCAAGGGTCGCCACCATCTTAGTCACCCATAGCTTGTGCATGTCACTCATTTTCTTAGTGACGCATGTTTGCCGAAATAAGGTGCAATAAGGTACGCCGATAATTTTTCTCAGCTGAATCTCACCCTCATCGAGGAAAAGGTCCTTGCCACTTGCTTACATATGACATGGACATCTATGCAAAATGATATATGGGTCTAAATTATGCTCACGTGGAACCCCAAGGTTTACTAATTTAAAGAGACTTAATGTAATATTCCCAAATTTCCATGGAAAGTAATTAAAAAATTATGATTATAATTGATAAAATGCTTTTGAAGGTACAATGTCCATTGTGAACATTTACATGTTAACTTTTGACATGTCCCTCATCCTTACTTAACAACATTATATATCATTGGTTACATTTTATTTTATTTTATTTTTTGGTTTCTTTCTCATTTTTTTCTATGTTGTTTATGAACTTGAATATTGGTAACCACTAATTTTTTTCTATGTTGTTTATGGACTTGAATATTGGTAACCATTATGTTTACAGGATATTTGTATCACAATAATCTATCTGAAGAAATCATTTCCTATCGGCTCAACCACAGCCTAACCCCAAGAGTGTCAATAGAATTGAACCCATGACATTTTGATAACAAAGGTGCTTTAACTATAGAGACTTAACCAATTGAGCTAACCCTCAAAGCTAATAGTTTTATATTATTCTAAATATTCTTAATTAAAATATATTTTTTTATTATTATTAATATTTAATCATTGCAATCTGGAAAACCATGTTAAATATTTCATTTTTAGTTTTTTTATTGTTTTAGTTTATGAGAACATAATCCAAAAAGATGATACCCCATCTATGCTTAAAAGTATGGGCATATTCTTTTAACACCCTCAAAAGAAAATCACTAAACAAGGTGATAACAAAGTGTAATATGCAGCATTGTTGCTTAGTACTTGACTCTTATGCGCATAGTCTGACTTTTTTTTTCAGAAGGGAAAAAAGCGTTGTTTGTATTAGGGAAATAAACAATACATTATCATATTCATATATCAACTGGCATCAGCCCAGATCCTATGATCTAGGCCCCTCAAAAGGCCATAATCATAAGCATTCAACCCATCATTACCTCCAGAAAATGAGGATAGCGAAAAAAGGAGATACTTTGTACATGAACTAGGATCATCCCATAAGCGACATTCAGCATAAAGAAAGAACTGTTCACACTCAGTCATGAAGGCTAATACCTACAATATCACATACAAGGAAAAAAGTAATATAACAGGGCCCTAAAATTTCCAACATCCAGACATTAGATCATGAAAGAGAGACTAAGCTTCAAAGTATGAGACCCATGGCAAGGTAAATTAGAAACCCATGCAGAAAGATAGACCCATGTTCGGCATTGGATCAAAGGAAGCAGGCTTGCTTAATTTCCACCCGGCTCGCTTGTAAGAGAACAGGCTTGCCTGCCTGATACACATTAACAAGAAAAATCTGATCACTTACCTCGACAACCCTTAACGCACCTGACAAATACTTACGAAGCAGAAAGTTAAACATAAAGTCGTGACTACAAGTAAAAATGAGCGCTTGTGGCATAGGGAATTCAAAATTCCAAATCATCTGAGCATCCCTAAAATGTGATATGTATATACTGCCAAAACAAATAGATAGGCCTTTCTTAGAGAGGACTTCAGCACGTGAGTTGATTTCTCTGAAAATATGTTGCATAGGTGGGTCATTTAGCTTGGTCATGAGATTTTTTACACGATCAGTCCATCCCTACAAACCATTTGAGCGAAAGCTAGACTTCCCTGAGATCTCATCTATGATGATCTTGGAATCACCATAGATATTTACTGAATGCAGCCCCAAATTGAAAGCCACCCAAAGTCAACTACATAAAGCAAGAAGCTCAGCCTTATTGCTTGAGCCCCTCCCACCATTCCAAAAGATCTGATATCTCTCCGAGTTCTCTAATTTTATCCACACACCACAGCCACAACATCCCCCTTGTTGTGCACCATCAAAGAAAACCGCCGACAAAGAAATAGGGTGCGGGCAAATACGGATAGACAGATCCTTAGTAGGCGAAATAAAAGAGGGTTGGCCAACAATCCAAGACATTATAGCACCATGAATGTGAGCAATGATAGAGCTAGCTTTCCATCAAAAAAAGGCGATTTCACAAAATCCAAATCTCCCAAAACAAAAAGAAGGGAAAAGATTTAAATTTACCTTTGATAGCACCCCAAACCACGAGGGTATCAATGCAGTTATCCGACCTCCAATCCGGATCAATGAGATAGTGTGAAAACAAAGACCATATCTTAAGAGTAAACGAACATGTAAAGAACAGATGGGAAGTTGTTTCATTGTGAGCATGGCAGAGGGGACACCATCTAGGCCCTTTGAATCCTCGTTTGATAAGGCAGTCCCAAGTCAGAATTCTCTCCTTCCATACAAGCCATCCAAACAAAAGAATCATAGTTGGAATTCTCCATCTCCATGCATACCGGAACGAGGAAGGAGTCTTGTCACCAAGTTGATTATAGATAATATGAAAATATATGTCTTTCAACACCAGCCCATCCCCAAACATTATCCCATCCCAAACAATCTGATCACCCTCTCTATGAAGGCAAATTCCACCTGCCTGTAACTTAGACACATAGCGCTGCCATGATCCAGCGTCCAGGTCCCATAGCCCCAGCTATTCCGCTGACTTCCATATCAGAGTGTCGTGTTGCCAACACAAAATCACCTGAGATAAGTAAAAGATGCCACGGTGAGCCAACCTGTGGATGAGTCTATCCTCCAACATTAAGCCAACACCGATATCCAGTACTCTATCACAACCCAAGGTGATACTTTGACCATTCTCTAATTTCCAAGCTAATCAAGCAACCTTTAAAGACGTGAATTTTTTAAAGCTCCACCATATATGGGAGACAGACTTCGATTGGAGCATAGAATCCCTGTATCCCTGCAAAAAAGGATCACCCTCCACATATTTGCTTCGTACTATATTAGACCAAATTCCTTGACCTTTTAAAACACGCCAGAGAGACTTAATGAGAAGTGCATTCGAGAAAGCACGAACATTCAAGAGACCTCATCCGCCAAACTCTTTCAGGATCGATAAACAGTCCAATCTACAGAGATGAAACTTATTTGCCTTTGAAGCTCCCGACCATAAGAATTGAGATATGACTGAGTTGATTAGATCAATTGTATGTTCATGTAAGTAAAATAAATGAGCCCAAGATACCATTAACTGCAGTAAAACCGCTTGTACAATAATGTACCTCCCTCTGAACGATAACCGCCTGTGAGACCATTTAAGAATTATATGTTTGAACTTGTCCACCATCCATGTCCAGTCTGCCACCTTGTATCCACAAGGCTTCAATCTAAAACCCAGATAAGTGAAGCCCTCAACTAGCTGCTTGGTTTGTACCCCCAGAAACTCCGCAATGTAGTTAATCTCATTTACATCACCAAGCTCATAAACCAGGAAAGATTTCCCTTCGTTGATGTGAAGCCCAGAGGCAGCACCAAAGCGAAGAAGAATATAATGGAGGTAAAACCAATGATTTCTTAAAAGCCTGCCAAAGACAAGTAAATCATCTACAAACGAGTGAGAAATACTAACAGAAGGAGAGAAGGATAAGCTTGTAAAGAAACCCGCTTGGTTTGTTATCTTTAATAAATTGTTGAAACCATCCATGATGAGAATGAAAATTAGGGGTGACAGAGCACACCCCTGCTGGAGACCCCTCCCCGCCATAAAAAAATCAGAAGGCTTCCCATTGATTATGACAACATACCTGACAAAAGATATAGATGTCATGATCCACCGTATGTTTTGCATTGTAATACCAACCTTTAGGAGAACCGGTCTAATAAAAGACCAGTCCACATAGTCATATACCTTATAAAGATCAACCTTCATAATAAGAGCCTCCATTTTGCTCGAGTGGATAGAGTGTAAGGCTTCTTGTGTGGATGCCACAGCGTTGTGTATAGACCGCCCCTGTAGAAATCCGAATTGCTCAGCAGAATTGTACTTGGACAGGACCCCTTTGATTCTAAGGGCAATGATTTTGGATGAAAACTTATATAAAACATTACATAAGGCGATCGGTCTGAAATCAGAGAAGGTCTTGGATGATGATGATTTAGGAATCAGAGCCAAGAAGGTGGAATTAATGTCGCCAAGGATGAATCCTGATAGCCGAGCCTGCCCAATGACAGATTGCAACTCATCCGCCATCAACTCATAGAAATGAATGAAGAATTCTGCAGGCCAATCATCCGAGCCAGGACTCTTGTCATGAGCAAAGGATTTGAGAATAGCCTCAATCTCATTCTTGGACACTACTTTCCCCAATACCTCATTAGCATCCAGATCGAACATATGTGGCATTTGGTTAAGGACCCATTTCTGACTTCTATAGTCAATACCATCTTCTGCCCTGTAGAATTCTAAGAAAAAATTATAAGCCTCCTTCTGAATATCCTATGTGGAGCATACCTTATTACCATCTGTCGATTCAATTTTCCATCTTGAATTAATATTCTTACGCCCATTTGCTATTTGATGGAAGTATTTGGTATTCAAATCACCCTCCTTAAGCCACTGAACTCGACTCTTACGCTTCCAAGTCACCTCCTATATATTTAGGATTTCCATCTTTCTCGTCTCTATCCCATCCCATCCAAAATGATATCTGGAAAAACAATTTCAAGAAAGAATGTGATTTTTTTGTTGCATTGTGTTGTGTAAAGATTGCAATAACAATCATTATTATGACATTTACGAATTTTTATTTTTTTTTAGATTTCTTATCTTTTAATATTATTTGTATATCTCGCAATTAATTTAAAGCTACATAAAATTAGATGTTTAATTCTTTATTTTACACCTTCAAAACGACCAACTTTTTAACCAAATAAAAAACAATGTAAACCTTCCATAGGTATAAAAATTAAGTGTTTAATTCTTTATTTGACACCTTCAAATGACTGACACTAATGAACCATATAGGCGATGAAATAGCTATCGTCCTTCAATCTTAACTTCTAGAATATTTGTGTACAATTGTGTATACTAGCATTTGCATTAGAGTGCAAAGAAACGCCAACAGCAAAGGACATCGAAGTTAATTATTTGAGGGGGCTGCTTAGACTAATTCACCCTGCAATTATCCCCCTTTGATTAGAAAGATCGCATAATTTGACTGAAATCCATGGTGTCTGCGCATTCCCATTGTTTTTTGTACTTGTTCAAGAGTTTCAAAAATTTTGTGGATTTTTCCCTTGCGCTCTCGCTATAGCCAATCTGAACTAAGACTAGCAGTTTTTGCAAGGTGCAAACCTGGAGAGCCTCTGCCATGAATGACCGGTTAGAGGAATTACGGGAAAGAGTCCAAAGAATCAACACGGTCGACTCGTTTTCCCAATCTGAAACTCTCAGCATTATCCTGACAGTAACAGGAACGGTTAGGGCATGGGAAAGAGCAGCCAAGCAGCCATCAATGCAATTGATTAAAGCATTCAAAGTTTTCATGCCTCTGTCGGAGGCTGAATCTGCAAGAATCTCCACCAGAGGAGCAATAGCACCAGCCTCTACAAGCTTGACGCGAAAATTTCTCCTAGGTACAACAATCTTGAAAATGACAGAAATGTTGGCCTTGGTGTCCGTTGGGCATATGGATTCTCTAAGAAGCTCCACAAGACCTTCTGCTATTCCCTCCCCACATGCTATTCTTTCCCGCGAGCAGTTATCACTTGAGATTTCTTGGAGAATCGCGACGACATTTTTCTTTCCTTCGAGATTTCCGTGAACAAGAATGTGTATAATGCAACGCAAAGAATCGACACAAGTAAGCAATTCTTAGATGCCACATGGAGGAGATCTTTGTCGTACAAGCCAACAAATCTATACAGTGTTACAACATAGAACCCCATAGTAAAAATGCCTTCAGCGTAATTATGCTTTGCTATAAACTTTCCACTTCGTAATTTTATTTATTATATAAATTTAATTTAATTTTAATATTATTTTTTTAAATATTATTGTTATAATTATTTATAAAATATGGTGAATTGATAAATTGTTCAAATAATTTAAATAATGCATAAACCAAAATTTTCACTATATTGCTATAATAAAGAGTATATTCAATAATTTACCAGTTAAATATATTAATAATTGATTTAACCACGTCTAAAACACTTCAATTTTATTACGGAAAACTTTATTTCGGAGTGGCTACTCTTCAAACTTTATTGTAAGAAACCAACAGATATAAAACTATTTTCTCGACTGCTTAAACTAAACCCACAAAACATTTATAATATAAATTTTTAAACATTAATTTAAAATTATTAATTATATTATCTCAAAAATAGGCATTTCTATAAATGCTTTTTAATCAATTTTAATTCATCTCGTGCAAACAAATAGAACGTTTGTAGTCAAATTTTATGAAACGCTCGTATCCTCATTTTTACTATACGTTCAATAGATTTGATCCATTCCGCTTAAGTATATATTTAATTAATGTTAATGACATAAAGTGGTTCCATGCATAAAAGGTAAGTTCAACCTTCTATCTATAAAATCATGCATGGTTTCGACTTCACCCTCATATATAAATTCATAAAGAATTTGAATTTGACTTCAACTATTGAAAATTATATTTTTTAAATGTTGAATTTCGATGAATGATTAAGTGTTATAGAAGTGATTATGTCTTTGTCAAAAATTCTTTGTACATTGTTTTTTAGGTAAGAAATAAAAGGAAGAATTATTTTTTAGGAATTTTTATATGTTATTTGTTAATAAGTATGATAAATATGATGGTGTTTTATAATAATAATTAAAAAAATTATATTAGTTTATATGTAAGTTAAGGCGAAGTCTTAATCAACGAAACTCCAATGGCTCTCACATGAGTATGTGATTCTAGTAAATAAAGGAAATCAAATGTTGATTGTGCCTTCTCCCTCACTCGAGGGCACTTTCTCTAAGAGTGATGAGGTTATTGGACCCATCCTTGTTCAAGTGTCTCACTTAACTTTATTCTTTCCATCCAGTGGTTTGATTGGATGTCTTACTTAACTTTATTCTTTCCATCTAGTTGTTTGATTGAATTATTCATATTGCATAGGGAATTTTTATAGGTGTTAAATGAATTGATAATATATAATCTATAAATAATTAAAAACATATGTGATGAAGATTCAATAATTTATATAAAAGTAATTACTTTAATTTAAACTTATATCATTTTAGAATTTAGCTAATAGCATTTTCCAAAGTTAATAACATTTTCCAAATGAAATGAGAATATAGTTTATGAACTCTCACTAGCTCTATCTTTTTAGATCATTTACAAAGTAAGCATCATTGATGTTGAAACTAAGAAATGGTTTAGTGTAAATGTTGTGAGGCTCAAACACATGGAACTCCCAGAAGGATATTCACCAAGTAACATTGTAGATGTTAAAATCGAGAAATTGTTCAACTAGAAACTGGGACATTGGTATTCTAGGATTTCCCATTCACCATTGGCATGGAAGGTATATGTAAATGGTCATGAAGTAGCTTATAAATAGAATTGGTATAGAATTTTACATTTAGGAAGTACATGTGAATTGTGACAAGGAAGCTTATACATAGATTTGTTGCAATTGAGCATAATGGATTGACCTTGATTTTCAAGAATCTAAACATTTCAATGATTCCCTTCATTATCAAATGTCCTAGCATAGACAATGCACAATTTAAGAGCCAAGACTTCTCTTCATTTTTGGGTCCATAACCCATAGATCCATTGATGGTCAACATTTAGGCCAAGAAACAAATCCAAATCTAACCATTGACCTAGCAACCTCCCTTCCAATTTCAAAAGCAAATAAAGTTTACAAAGAGCTTTAGTAGATTGCAATAGCATACGAGGACAACAAACTTGAGCACCAATTGGAGATAAAGACAAGGATCTAAATCAAGGGAATTAGGACATAATTTTTTTCCAAAGAGTCGCCTTGTTTCACACCTTAAGAATTTTCCATTGCTTTATTCTTTCTTTCGTACGAAAACTAGGAAGGAACTGTGAGTTTTGTTGGCAAACATTATCATATTGGTAAGTGGGTTGGTTTACAACAATTGTGGATTGGACACTATCATTTTGGTTGTAGGGCCTCAAACCAATTGATACGCTATTAAGATATATTTCCTATGTCTTTTAGGATAATTAAGCTTTCTCGTCATTTTTCATAATTTGGAAGCAAATGAAGTATCTTTCTCCTCAATTGTCATAATTCAAAAGTAGTGGTGGTATAGGTAACAATCACTATCAGGATTTCCTCAACCTCTAATCATTGTGTGGTTGGAAGGAATATCTCTACATTCCTATCTTTTGACTTGTAATGATAATATTGAAGCCTGATCCTATCAAAAAAACATGACAAAAATAGACATGGGGGCATGCCCTTAGAGAGCTAGAAATAGATCTATAAGAAAGTTTTCTAGGCATAGGTCAATATCATGTCTTTGTCCACATTCCTTCTCCATTGAGAGCCAATAATATTCAATCTTTTAGGTGTCGGACCAATTCTAGTACTAGTTGGAAACCTGGTAAAGGAGGCACAACCAAGAGTTTCAGATGCCCTATCCTTAGTTTGATCCATTGATTAAGACAAATCCATTTGTTTACCAAATAACACACCTAGAAGGAGCAAGGACAAGAGCATGAGTAGTGATAACAAGGTAAGAGAAAAGCTAGTTACTATCTCTATTAGCAACATGTAAATGTAATGCTTAATATATGTGTGTTTGTTAAGTTGCAACCAAAGACCTTAAAAAATATTGTTACTGATAGGACCTTTGAATGCAACTTGAAGCTCATATGTATGTCTGTATGTTGTGTACACTCCCTACTTATGCATGTTATTACAAGAAAAATAAAAACCTTGAAAAAACAAAGCTAACTAAGTTGTTGTTGCAATATTATTGACACTTCCCAAGAGCTTATTTTATCACATTGAATATAGTTATATTGTATCCAAATTAGAATTCCAAATGCCTTACATTTCAAGACTTATTAATCATGATAATATCCTAAGATCTAATGTCTTCAACATGAAACATTAACTTGGATTTGGGGGCATCAAACATCCTACAAGTGAACCACTAGTGAACCAATCCAAAATGTTGGCATTGAAATGTTTCTCGTACTTGGTAAAAGAGGTGATTTATGCCTCATCACGTCCATCTACCATATTGGGAGATTTGTATTCATAAAGTTAGACAATTCATGTAATGAAGATTGATACAACTAAAGGGGAAATTGATTGCTTATACATTTTTTTCTACTTGGAAAGAGTTGTTGGACCTGCAAGCTTGATTATTAAGAGTAGATACATTCATATATTTTGGATTCCTTGCATTGTCCCAAATCTAAACATGATTTTAGAAGAGATTGAGGTGAAAACAAAATGGATTAAGAAGTCATAGGGCAGGCTAGGTAGATTATAAAATTCATCACCAATCACAAGCAATATATTGAGAATACTCCAAATTGGAGTTGTTCAAAGTTGTAGAGACAAGATATGTCTCAAACTTCATGTTGCACCACCTTCTTGAAATCAAATAAGCATTAATGAGTATGGTGGTTAGCGCAACTTGCACTGACTTGAGATAGGCAAATTCAAAGAGGCAAAGTATGGTGCAAGGGGTGTTGATTGATGAAGATTGATGAAGCAAGATTGATTGGAGGCATTAAACATCCAACAAGTGAACCACTAGTGACCCAATTCAAAATGTTGGCATTGAAATGTTTCTCAGTGCTTGGTAAAAGGGATGAGTTGTGACTCATCTTGTCCATCTGCTCTACTGGGATTACTTGTATGCACAAAGTTAGAAAATTCATGTAATGAATATTGATACAACCAATGGGGGAATTGATTGCTTAAACATTGCCTTCTACTTGGCATGAGTTGTTGGAGTTTCAAGTTTGATTGTTGAGAGTAGACACAATCAATATCACAATCATATATATTGAAATCATTGCATTGTCCATAATCTAAATATGATTTTAGAAGAGATTGAAGTAAAACAAAATGGATTAAAGAAGTCATGAGGCGAGCTATGGAGATTATAAAATTCATCTCTAACTACCACTAATCTCGATGAATATATCAAGGATACACCAAATTAGAGTTTCTCAAAGTTACCGAGACAATATATGCCTCAAACTTCATCATGTTGTGCAACATTGTTGAAGTCAAACTTGCATTAATGAGTATGGCGAGGGTGCAACTTGGGTTGAGTTGAGAGAGGCATATTAAGGGAGGGGAAGTATGGTGTAGAGGGTGTTGATTGATGAAGATTGGTGGAGCAAGATTGATTTCTTGCTCAAGTTCACATTACTTGTATTTGATCTTCTCTTAGATGCACACATAGGCAAACCTTTCTTGGGAGAGGTTTATGATGGCATTGATACCATAACACTGTGGAAATTATTACACAAGAGGCTTTCACTCTTCCTTTTGTTGATTTTAATTTTGTGGAGCATTTGAGGTCCATCATTGTTAGAAAGTGGAATGGCTTTTAACACTCCATTGCACACTTTGGCACATGCTCTAAATCCAAAATTTTATGATAAAAAATTCATTGCTCAAAACAATGGGAAGAGGAAGGCCCAACATAGGGACAAGGAGGTAAGCAATGTAGTGAAGAAATATTTTCAAAGGTTGTTTCTAACTTCTTTACAAATTGATGCAAGGGAGGAATTTGCTTGTTTTGTTGCTAGATTAGAGCATTTTGCAGACATCAGTTTTGGCTTAGGAGGACAATGAACCTAGTTAAATGGAGGACTTGTCATGGGGAGAATGGTGTTTATTTGCAATGTCTTGCCACTTGTATGCTATCACAAGTGGCAAGCTCTTCATCAATGGAACGGAATTGGAGCACCTATAGTTTAATTTACTCTGTGAAGCACAAGAAGTTGGGATCGTACAAAATTGAGGATCTTGTATATGTGCATTCAAACCTACACCTTGTGTCTCACAAGGGTGAAGAATGTACAAATGGACTGCCAGCGCGTCCTCGATGAAGTCGCCAGCAGTTTTAGGATGTTTCCTAAGGATCCAAAAATCCCTGGAACGGGAAAACAAGTTACGCGGGGGAGAGGGGCAAATACCCTTGCAACATAGAAAAAAACAAACCCAAAAATCCATTTAGCCACACTAAGTAAACCAATCCTTATAATGACATAGAGCTCTGCTTGTTTAGCAATCTCAACAAGCTTGACTAAATTGAAACGAACCTCAACACAATGACATGAATAAAAACCCTTTTTCGAGGAAGGGAGGACGAGAGGTTCTTAAAGTTGGAAATTAGGGCCAAATTCCACTTTGGACAGCTTATCTTATGAAGATAAGCCTTGCATTAAAGGCCTCTTCTCGAGAGGATCAAAATCAACCTAAGGATCACCAAATTTGGATAAGAAAAAGTACTTATTCATTCAAAAGAAATTCTATAAGGCATAGCCTTATCAAGGAGGGAAAATTTTTAAATTTTGAATTTTGAATTTTCCTCCAAAAGTGTCAAGGTCAGCTTCACCTCCATAAGGGAAAATCATCATATCTATTTGTATATATATAGTCACCCTCCATCTTCATTTGATAGCATAATAAGAGTGAATCATATCTACCTCTGGAATGTCGTTGGATTGATGCAGAAAGAAGAGTTTGGGGAAGGATTGTCTTGACATTTTGGTGCGGATCTCTTTAAGGAACATGGACGAGACATCTAGGTAAGTGTGGGTCATTCGGTGCTAGTTTCTACTATTATTTACCTTTTGATCTGGGACGCAGAGCTTGCTGGAGTATCTTGTTGGAGCATTCAGGGTATCTTGATCTAATATTTTGCTGCTTGTTGATTCAAAGAAAGGCCGCAGCCTTTTGGAAGACTGATGCTACAAGATGAGCGACATATCTAACCCTAAGGACTGGAAAAGGGTAGCATCCTTCTTGTCAAGCAAAGACGCAGTTAAGGGGAGGTGTTCTGATTCAGTTAGAAGGGTCGTCAGTTATTCGCCAGCAGCCATAACCCTCTTCAGTGTATCAGGATTGCAGTCTTGTGTGCACCATCGATTTGTTTAAAGGTTTGATGTTAAATCAAATGGCTAGTCTGCCATGACTTTAGATTATTGTTCTCATATCTCTCTCTGTTGGACATTTGATATATTTAATAAGAAGATTGATCAAGAGTTTTCCCCTTCTTGGGGTTTTCCCTGGCTTGAGCCAATCCTGTGTTCTCGTGTCTTGGCTTGTCTTCTGCATTTATTGTCTACGTTCTTTCTTCTGTTACTATCAATGTGATAATGGATTATGAGTTTGCTAGTAGAACTAAATTGGAATTATAGATGAGCTAATATGAACATTGAAGTGATTGTCCTAAGCAACGAACAAAATTTAACATGGTATCAAAGCTCAAGTGAGGACAAGCCCAAGCAAGAGAGAATGCAATCACTAAGAAGATTCTAAGGTTTGTCCTCTTATCTCTGCAACTTGTCAGAAGAGTCTAGCAAAGAATATTCTAATAGTTCGATCTCCTTTTCCAAAGTCTGGTATGATGATTTTGAATTCGGTTCAGTAATAAGAAGGTTCAACTGAATTCAATCCTTAACCAACAAGGGTGTGAGTTACTGGTTAGCTTATCAAGAAAAATGGCTCACATACTATCTAAGAATCGTAAATCTTTTTAGAGGTCAGTATTTATGTCAGATTTATATTTGTTGGATCACATCATCTCTAACCCACTCAGTATTCAGAAGCATCACTTCAGGCGATATTTTATTTCCTCAGAAGCAACCTACAGGGATTGATGTATTAGCAATGCCTCGTTATACCTCTGTCCACGGTATCTTCAACATATTCATTCTTGTGCGGTCTGTGGCTCATCAAAGTGGATCGCTATAATGGTGTGGCAATAACTCACTATGAATATATATCGGCTCTGTATGCACCTTCTCAAGAAGTCTGTTCAAACCCAGATGCGATTCTTTAAGGCTCGCATTCTTTAATTTTTCTTAAGGTATGGCTTATCTAAGTCTTGTATGCATCCTCCAGACCTGCACTCTAGACTCTGTGAATGGAAATACTTTGTACTATGATCTTCATCGCAGTATATATATATATATATATATATATATCAGTGACCTATATTAGCCATGATATAATGAATAAGGTATTAGTGATGTATATGTCACATGGACAGTAACACTCAGCAAAACTCGTAACAGTGACTTAAATTCTGGACAATAATCTATTTTAACCTCAAAATTCTAATGTCAGTGACTTTCCTAGATGAGGGCGGTAAGATATATGGAGACTAATGCAGTGATAAGAATATATGTTGATTGTATGAATCTTGCACTTCCTACAGTGACCTGATCAGCACACACACACACACGTGTATATATGTATATATACACAATTCAAACTGCTTATATTAGGTGAGTCAACCAGTGGAGATGTTGATATACAGTAGGATAAGGTGAGTCAACCTGTGGAGATGTTGATATACAGTACAGTAGGATAAGGTGAGTCAACCTGTGGAGATGTTGATTTACAGTAGGATCATTGAGATCCCAGTAATAGACCTCAATAAATTTTTGGTCACAAGCAGTGGAAGCATTTGATTTTTGCAAAGGCAATCCTGTGTCAGTTTGAGGAGAATTAGTCTCCCTGAAATCTTCTATACCCAGCATCAAGTAGCAGAATAGAAATTCTGTTGAAGTCGTCTCTCAAGAAGAAGTGGTCCTCCCGGTAGTTTGAAAGATCTAAAGCTATCATAAAAGTTACAAACAAACAAAAAACAGAATCCTGAGCAGTGATCTTTCTTCGTTCCCTCACAGTTATATGTACGTGGTATTGTTGTATGTATGTCACCTCAAGCTCACCACTATTTATAGTCCAACATTATGTATGACATTGGCACTGCTCAGTAGCAATGGTGATACGTTGATGACCGCGTTACAGTCTTGTTCACAATCGAAGTTGTGAACAAGACATATATGAACTCTAGAAAGCTTGATTGTCATCTATAAAGAAGTTACAAGGATCTCTTAGCAAAAGAAATGGCAACATCTTTGTCTTCACCAAATGGTACAGCACATTTGAAGATCTGTTAGAAAAAGTAGCATAACAACTTGCAAGCAACCTTTATAATCATGAAGTACAAAAGGCTCGTGAAATATTTAGAGCTTATATGTCAATCCCTCATGATGATTTATGATGGTTTGATTTCATGCTTTATTATCACATATTGTGCTCGACAGTACTTGTCTATGGCTACTGCAGGTGCCTCATAAAGAAAGCATTGGAAGGAAAATGTGCATGGCAAAGTCTTTATCATAATTAAGCACAGTAAGCAGAGGGAACCGTGAGAACCTTGATTTTGGCATCTTGATGGGGATTGGGTGATTTATCATTTAATGTGTTGGTTATTGTCATATAAAATAATGCAGCTGTTCTGGAATGACCTCATGGGAGGATTTCTTCACTCTGGCTGTAGAAGGACCATGATGATTCTTTACTCTATAATCTAAAGCAACTTCCTAGAAGCTTGTTGTTGAAGTTGCCTCGTGGAAGGTCTCATTCCTTGCATAAGAAGCTCATGATTGAAAGCTAGATGATCACGTGAAGCAAAGCTTTAGAGCGAGATATAGAATCCCTAGCAGTATGACCCAATGACTCCTCTTGCTCGATGTTTATTGATGAAGGCAAGTCATGACATCTGATTACGATTATGATGACTCTAATGTTGCCTTGATCTATCCTTGATACTTGAAAGGCTGCACATAAGCCGCATTATTAATGACTTTGGCACATGGACCTAAGAGTCTATAGTAGAAAAGGGGCAAGACATGTATGGCTCGATGATTGTGTTCTTTTCTCTATATTTAAGAAGGGATTATGAACAAACCATGATTGGAATAAAAGGATGCAGTTATTGGTAATGTCCGATTTGTGACCCTCTCGTTTATCAATATAAGGGGGAGTTGATTTTTAAAGTCAAGATGGAAGACGTAGCCCTGATACACTCTTTCGTGCACTTAAAGGTCTGATGAGTCTACATATGTATATCTTGTGAGATCCCTGGTGTTCTTGATAAACACCCTATCAGTGATATGTCTGGCTATGAAGGCTCTGAGTCAATCTATGGATGAGCGCCTTATATATTGGACAACTGAGATATCCCTAAGATCCTATTATCTATAATCTGAGATACACTGCTGAAATCTAAGATTCACATGTTGACTCGATTGGCAATATCATGGATGGGAAGAGCACATCTAGTGCTATTCAGTTGCTCTGGAAGCACTATTGAGGTTGTATGTATATAGCAGCAAGTATGGCTTATTAGGAAGACAGCTGGTTGAGGAAGCTCTTCAGTGAGCTATTTGAGCACGTACTAATAACCACCTGTGATATTCTTTAGTGAGATTCATTCTTCATAAAATCCATGCTCCACGACAGCTGGAGTGTTACCAAGCTTCACCATTATTGATTAAATGAGCATATTACTGTCATCCTGACATAGCCTCTTGGTAAGGTCGAGATTATCTCTATTCAGAGAAAGGTTGGGAATTGTGGATAGGCCCTATTAAGAGGGTCTCGGTCGAACATTGAGATCTGGAAGCTCCGGGGGGCTTGAGTTATTCCTTGAGCTATGAGCGACCATAGGGTGAGTGGTTCACCTTCCCCTATAGGTGTGCAGTGTACGGGGTGGGTAGTTCGTCTTCCCCTGTGACGAATGACATGTGTAGGGTGAGTGGTTCACCTTCCCCTATAGGTGCGTGGTGTACGGGGTGATGACATATGCATAGGATAAGTGGTTCACCTTCTCCTATGGCATATGAGCAAGATGTGTGGTTCACCTTCTCCTGCGGAGATGCATATAGGCATCTGCCTGACATGTTAGTGGGACGTGGTTCATCTTTTCCCCACGTGTAGGATGCTCATTCCCTACGATCTATGGTTAACATGTCAGTGAGACATGGTTCATCCTTTCCCCACGTGTCGGATTCTTCCTACGATTGATGTTAGCGTGTTTGTAGGATGTAGTTTATCCTTTCCCTACGTGTGGCTGTGAGCAGAATGTGATATATTCTCTTTGTTGGTGTTCCTGCATCATCCTACCCATGTAGTATGGGACACATGAGAAGTACCTCTCATCCGGACAATGAGTTGGGAAAAAGTGGATAGGGACCATAGCACTACTACCAATGTACGGATTGTGTATAATCGTACTCCCTATGTCTAGGATGTTGATGTTCAACAAACTTGATCACTTCAATTCTTCACATGGTTTTGTAGACTGACTTTTGTCAATGGAGAGTGGTAAGGTCTTGTGACTCACTCTCAATCAATTCTTCTTCATTATCTATATCAATGTTCAGTAGAGTTGAGATGAGTTATAGAGATGGTTCATGGCGACAGGATGGCATGATGATAGGTGACAATGACTGATGGTTTGACAGGTGGAATTCTCCTTAGTTGAGAGGGAGTGTTAAAATTGGCAACTAGGGCCAAATTCCACTTTGGACCAGCTTATCCGATGAAGATAATCATTGCATTAAATTCTCGAGAGGATCAAAATCGACCTAAAGATCACCAAATTTGAATAAGAAAAAGTACTTGTTCATTCAAAAAAAACTCTATAAGGCATAAAACCTTATCAAGGCAAGAAAATTTTGAAAATTTGAAATTTGAATTTGCCTCCAAAAGTGTCAAGGTCAGCTTCACCTCCATAAGGGAAAAATCATCATATCTATTTGTATATCTATAGTCACCCTCCATCCTCATTTGATAGCATAATAACAGTGAATCATATCTACCTCTGGAATGTCGCTCGACTGAGGCAGAAAGAAGAGTTTGGGGAAGGATTCTCTTGATGTTTTGGTGTGGATCTCTTGAAGGAACAGGGACGAGACATCTGAGGTAAGTGTGGGCCATTCAGTGCTAGTTTCTACTATTATTTACCTTTTGTTCTGGGCAGCAGAGCTTGTTGTAGCTATAAAAAGGTTGGAGTATCTTGTTGAAGGGTCGAGAGGCCTGGTGTTGGGTCTTCTCTCTAAACTGCAGGCACAAGGAATACACCGTTGCCTAGACAGAGAGTGTAACCTTTGAATAAGTGATCAGAATTCTTTGTGGAGCAGCTCGGTGAAGTGTAGTATGGCCCAGGTGGGTATTCAGGGTATCTTGATCTAATATTTTGCTGCCTCTTGATTCAAAGAAAGGCCGCAATATTTTGGAAGATTGATGCTACAAGATGAGCCACAAATCTGACCCTAAGGACTGGCAAAGGGTAGAATCCTTCTTTTCAAGCAAAGCCGCAGTTAAGAGGAGGTGTTCTGACTCAGTTAGAAGGGTCATCAGTTACTCACCAGCAGCCCTAACCCTCTTAAGCATGTCAGGATTGCAGTCTTGTGTGAACAATCAATTTGTTTCAAGGCTGTGATGTTAGATCAATTGGCTAGTCTGCCTTGACTTTAGATTATTGTTCTCATATCTCTCTCTGCTGGACATTTGATATATTTAATAAGAAGATTGATCAAGGGTTTTCCCCTTCTTGGGTTTTTCCCGGGCTTGAGCCAATTCTGTGTTTTCGTGTCTTAGCCTGTCTTCTGCATCTATTGTCTACGTTCTTTCTTCAGTTACTATCAATGTGATAATGGATTATGTGATTGCTAATGGAACTGAATTGTTATTATAAATGAGCTAACATGAACATTGAAGTGATTGTCCTAAGCAAAGAACAAAATTTAACAAGGGTAAATACCCTGGGAACATAGAAAAAAACCAACCCAAAAATACATTCAGCCACAATAAATAAACCAATCCTTATAGGTGCGGCTCGTGGAGCAATATCGACAAGCTTGACTAAATTGAAGCAATCCTGAGCACAATGACATGAATAAAAATACTTCATTATGTTACTGGCCAATCAAAAAAGGCACAAGCTACAGAACATGAAACTTACAGAAAAAAACTACCTTGTACGATAGTTATGAATTGAAACATAAAGTGCATTCTTTAGGTTCATACCCATTCCAGAATACATAACCTCTAATCACATCAATGATTCCTTCCTTGGCCTTGGCAGTCAGATCTGGTAACATCTGTCATACACATATAGCTAATCACTAAACCATATATTGGACATTAAAAGTGATACCCAATGCCACTTTCCACACGCTTTTATCTCATGTTACATGCCACATCTATGGAAAACAGTGAATCAATGACATCAACCCAGTATGATTATGAGATGATCAGTGTGAGACTCAAGGTACTTCCCATACACTGTTCTTTTATGTATGCTCTCTCATCTCACGATGATAAAAACTAAGTACTAAATTAGTAGTTGCGCGCAATAGAACAGTGTACCCTTTGATCTATGGTACTATAAAACTTGAATGAGAAGGGCATGCCCTCTCTTCAGGGCATACAGAGGTGGGCTATGGAATTTTACCATTCAACCCTTCATAGAGTGACTTTGTTTGGTCCTTATGAGGAGGATAATTTAGAGAGTATCCCGGGTGAACAGGGATTACTCTGAGCAAAAACGTAACCAACTAGATAGTGATGTTGTAAAAATGTTACCCAGAGAAGGGAGAAAGCCACAAGTTATTTTTTTAGACTCCATTACAGCCATGTTGGAACCATTGTTGGCTTTGTGTATGATTGTTTCTAGTACCACATTGAATAGAGACACAAGACCACCCAGACAGACTATGTACTCCATTTACCAAAGACTATACATTCATATTTAATATAGTTTTCATGAAACCACTAGCAAGTCATTGCCACTATCATCAATTCTGGTTATGGTTCTACGGTAGTGAGTCATTAAAATTACAATTCCTTAAATATGTGATGCCATGTTGTACTGAAGCAATTAACCGAAATAACCTCACAGTGGAGTCACCTCAAGGCTTAGACCTAAAAACTGCTGATACATAAACAGATTAACAACTGCCCTTCACAAATAACTATATAAGTTAATGGAACAATACTTCATATATGGAGTAGAATGGGACGGTAGGTCAAAGGGTGGGATCTCTCTAGGGGAAGAAGATGGAGCGATGGTGAAACCCTAGTTAGGATGCACTCAACCCTAGCTATGGCGGATTAGGTTTTTCGCACTGGTTCGTTTCTTGCTCCAAGGACACTCTGCAGTGACAATCCCGGACCTCGACGTGGTGCACTTGCCCTCACCGCCACAAATTTCGGTTATACGCTATCAATTTGCGTTTACCTCTAAACCTTCAGCATTACACTTGTCACTGACACGGGCTAGTGGTTTCGGGTTGACTCTCGCGGTTTTGGCAGTCTGAGGAAGCAAACAGCCCGACATACGAGAAATAATCGTTTCCCTGCTCACACTCTAGACCCCAGTGTTGTTACTAACGGTTACAGACATTGCGTCTCGAAACGACCACGAAGGGAGGAAGGCTCCGGTTCTTGGCAATTTTTTCATGGGAACGAACTTGCAAGCAACGCCGTTATGGAAGAGGAACAGTTGGATTATTCTTTCGATACTTTGGCGCCAGACCAAATATGATCAAACTACCCACCTCAGCAGCCAGCTGGGGCTCATGCGGGTGTTTTGCTGGAGGGCATCGAATAGCTGGAGGCCCGGCATACAGACATGGAGATTGCCGCATCAGCTGCTGGCTTAACAAAGTTTAGGGTTGTTAACCCGAGCTTATCTGAGCAGTTTCCAGGTCTTAGCCCTAATATCTCGGCTTCTCCGGTTTTTTCTATACCATCCCCGTCGACATTGCGCCTGTGGAACCAGTAGCAAGAGCCTTTCAACCCGGAAGAGGGTTTAGTACACGCAGAAAGCATAGGCAGTCTGGGAGGAGCCCTTGAAGGGCCTTTTGGGTTCGAACATCTTGGTTTAGGGTCAACTGACAAGCTGCTAGCCCATGAGGACTTCCTTGGATGCCCAACTACTGTCATTGCATCATGCAATTTTGAAGGTCTGCCTATTCCGACACAACAACCGGAAGAGAAAGCCTCTTTGGATTCGAATGATACACTACCTGAGGAAGAAGGAACCCTTGGAGATATTTCATTAAACAGGACCGGAAAGAAGAAGACGTGGTGCACGAAGAGCCGTGAAAAATCCAGAGAGTTGGTTTTCGTCGAAGGTGTTAGCATGCAGCAAGCCGAGGAAACAGAACAAACTGTTTTGGTAGGCAGGGTTCGAGGGAGTAACTACACCTTGGCAAGGCTCAAGCGATGGACATCCGAGATTTGGGGCAACATCCTTGAACAACACCCTGTTGTCCTCACCATGAACAAAGGTTGGTTTGCCCTTATTTTTTCCTCATCCAGATATGGCTAGTTGGGTTTTAACGAAATATTGGCATATTGAAATGACGTCAGTTCTCCTAAAGCACTGGACACTCCTTTTCGATCCAGAAAAGGAGAAGATGGGAGCTGGTCCTATATGGGTTCGGCTTCCAGGTCTACCATTGCAATTTTGGACGGAAGATGTCCTCAAATGCATTGGTGAGGATTTAAGCATCTATTTAGACCACAATAGATATATGGAAACCGGCAATATATCAATGGCGAGGATCCTGGTACACCTGGAAACGCATGAAGGGTTGGTCAAAAGCTACGTCCTGAAGTACAGGAACATCTCCAGATGCCAAATCCTAGACTATGAAGGGATCCCCTTCAGGTGCAGGAGACGCCATGAGGTGGGGCATCTGTATAAGGATTGCCCTCTCATTGTGGCGGCTAATGTGTCTTAGTCCAGAACACTTGTTCATGTGGGGACCCAAACCACAAAGTGTTTCGGCATGCTCACACATCGACACAAGCAAACTTGAAAGTGCGGCAGCAACATGCCCCTCATCAAACCTCTCCATTGTTTGCGCCCCAAACAGCGCCGCAAGCAGCCACTCTAGAGGCTCTACACCTGCAAGAGGAGGATCTTGGTCCCATCTCGGGTACTGTGACCTCTACGTCCTCACCTTTACTTTTTAATGTTCTGCATTTGTCTTCTACTTCTGCTACTTCTCTTATTTCTAGTCCTCTTATTATGAAGAATAAGTTGGCCCCTTTATTTTGTCCTGTTGCATCTACCCCCCCCCCCCAGCCCTCCATTCCCTCCCCCTCCTTTCCCACCAACAGCTTGGGCAAAGTAGCCTATTCCGACCTCTCTGGCTCTATCTCCTCCTGTCGTTACAATCTCCGATCCTTTGCCAAAGCCCTAATATGTAATTCATATGGGTTAGGGGATGACTCTACCCTGAAAGCCCTGAAAGCTACCAGAGGCAGACCATCCTCACTTTCAAAAGCCATCCAACAGGCGAGGATTGAAGTGGCCTCGGGGAAACAAACCTCCTTCGACCAGGTTCTTAGAGCAAAGGATACCCCTGCTAAGGGTGCCCCATGATCTGTCTCTCTTTCAATTGTAGAGGGTTAGTCAGCCCGGATAAGAAACTGGCTCTCCATCGCCTATTAGGGTTAGAAAAGGCGGACGTCATTATGCTTCAGGAAACATTGGGTCAGGGCAAGATAGTTCATAAGTTTCTCTCTCAGATTTGATCGTCCTGGACCTTTCAGACCTTGGAAGTGAGAGGGTGATTCGAGGAATGTGCCATTGGCTTTAATAATCGGACCATACAAGTTCACAATGTGTGGGGAATGGATGGGATTCTTGGGGCGGACATCACTACCTCTGACCTTGGCACCCCTTTCAGAATTCTCAATATCTATGGTCCTTGCCATAACAGAACTGCTTTCTGGGACAAGCTGATGAGCTCCTCGATCATGAAGGAAGACCATATCATAGTGGGAGGTGACCTAAACTTCTCCATGGGACATGCGGAATCTTGGGGTCCCTTGATCCGGATTTATGCAAGAACGCAACAAAATACACATATAACCATAAATACAAAGATGCAGCGGAAATAACACTTCATTTCACTAATATCAAAGACTGAAATTTGCTTATAAACAGAATGGAAATAAACTAGCTAGGGCACTGGTAGCTTATCTTTGAGAAGAGATGTGGCGGCTACAGGCCTCTGAATTGAGTTACAATGAGGCTCGAGGGCCTATTTATTATTTAGAAATAATGGAAAACCCTAAACATCCAAAACCCTAACCCTAGGAGATGAAACGCCAAAACTATGGGCCTTGTTTGGGTAAATTGGTGTTTCAATTTCCGGAGGACGTAACTTTGGCATACGATCTCTGTTTGACGCGAACCATACCTCGTTAGAAAAATCTATCCGAGGACTACAATTTTGGATGTTTAGGACTACAATGCTCGGTTTTCCCCAAAAACGTTATTTAAGGCCTCAAAACGGCTCCGAAAGTTCAGGACCCGAAAAACTGCTAAAAATAGTAAGTTGTGCCGAAACTGAAAAACTGAAAGAGACAATGGTGGGGCCCCAAGTGGAATAAGCGGATGGCCACCAATATCCACCTGGATCATTCCTCCCCCCTTAGGAAGCAATGGTCCCCATTGCGTTGAGTTCCTCCATGAGATGAGGAAACTTCTGCTGAACTTGGTCCCTGGTGAACCACTTGCCTTGGTGTAGGAGTTGGCCAGCTTTGACAACCCGATACAATTGGATATTCTGTTGGTGAGTGTTCTTGATTTGCATGTCCATGATACAATTTGTGGTGGCCTGTTCCATGCAATCTGGGTTTAACTCTTTTGGTGTGAGTTCATCTGCAATGTCAGAGATGTCTAGTAGAGGTGGGAAGTAGGGGCTAAGGCGGCTACTGTTGACACCTAATCCTATGGATGGGTGTGCATATGTATTTTTGTATATTATTTATTATTAGGAAATAAGGAAGGCCAAGAGTCATTGGGAGCTGAATCCCAATAGCCTCACCTCCCATCTATATAAGCATGTACATTCTTCAGCTAATACACATTCTAGTTTTGAGGAGTTACCTCCTGGTTTGACATGGTATCAGAGCCAGCCCCACATTTTGCATTTCTGCCCTGTGGTGTAACTCCCTATCCTTTGCTCAGTCATATTTTTTAATAGTTTTTGCTGCTCATTAATTGCTAGACTGTTATTCTGCATTTTTTTTCCCTATTTAGCACTGACATTTGCAGCTCCAGCTCCTGCAGCTCCTGAAGACTGCAGGCTCTGTCAATCTGCAAATTGCAGGCTCTGCCATTCTGCAGTCCTGCAACTCTGTCTTCTGCAGATTCAATTTCAAATAAAAATTTATGTAACGCCCTTTTGGGCCTCCTCATTCATCCTGCGCTCCTCTCCATTCACTCACCTCCCTCTCCATTTATCCCTGCGCCCTCATACACTTCCCTTCCCCTGCCTGCATTCTCCATTCCCCATTCCCTACATATCGACCTCTCTCCAACGCACTGCTCTAAGTTCCTCAACACACAAAACAACGCGGTCACATGCATTATACAACGCTTCATTACCATTGTGTAAACGCTGCACAGTCTACAGCTTCTCTGTCATTACGCTCCTCCCATTTCATAATACGCTGTCTATTCCGCACAGTATTGCCATAATACTCTCTCAAATATTCCGCACAGTATTGTTGCCTATTCCATATCAATACGCTGTCTGCTTTATATAACACAGTCTGCCCTTTCAAATTTTAATACGCTGTGGTCTCAGTTATAAAGGTGGCTATACGTTGTCATTACATGGGATTTAAACGATGGTTGTATTGTGATTTCATATACGCTGTCTGAAATCATGCTGTTTTAATATACGCCTGGTATAAAGCGCCGTTTGGTTTACATTCCAGTGTGTAATACCTCCACGCAGTTTATAAAACCAGCGCTCTCCATACATAACACGCAGCACTCTGTCATATTAAAACGCTGGTAATACCGTCTGTCTACAGCGCTCTGTCATATATATCATTGAACGCTCTCACCATACATATTACCACTGTCATACTGCGCCCCAGTCCAACGCTGCAACGCTACCTCCTACGTTTAATACGCCGTCGTGTCATTCATCATACCACGATACCGCCCCTCCATATACTGCCCCTCGGTCAACCTTCATATACCGCTCAGTCAACCTTTATATACCACGCCCCTTCATATATATATACAACGCTGTCATACATTCCCACGCATTACATGGTTTGACATGATTTTATTGTCATTTTAATACGCTGTCACAAAGTTTAATATGCAAGTCTCTTTTATATAATGCGTTGTCATGGTATATGTTGTCATGTAATGCGCCCCCTCCCATAGTCATATAATTCCCATCCCTTTTATATATCGACCCCCCCCCCATCACCATTTCACAATATCGCCCTTCCATTCCATATCATCTTTACACATACAAATTTTTTCCCCAAACAAAAAAAAATACATTTTTTTTGTGCAGAATTCAGATTTTTAGCAAAGAGTTTGAGTTTTTTGAATCAGCTTTTATAGCAAAGAGTATTTTTTAAATTCAGTCTTCAGAGTTTTTGAGCAAAATTAGTTTCCAGAAAAGAGTTTCTGTCCTTTTAAACTGAGTACATTTTCCAGCAAAGATTTTTTTGTTTTCTCTCCTTCAAGAGAAATTTTCCAGCAGAGTTTTTTTTCTCTCCTCCTTCAAAAGAAGATGACAGTCCCTTCATCTTCTAAAGAGGCTGCCTACTTGGCACAGAGAGAAAAGAGACATGATTCAGGTCCATCCAAAGGAAGAGAAGACAGAAGAAGAAGAAGAAACTTCAGAGAAAAGGGGGGCAGACAATCTAAAGCTCAACAACAAACAAATCAAGACAGAGGTAAAATTGATGACAAAGAAAAAGGTAAACCAGTTGAATCAGCTCATTCTGTTCTAGCACATTGTAACAATGGAGTAACTGAAAACCTATTTGATGTTTCATTTACTTCATGGAGAGATGATTGGTTGCTAGATTCAAGAGCAACATGTCACATGACATTTAGAAAAGATTTTTTTGAAGAATTCACTGACAAAGTTGATGGAGCAGTATATTTCGCAGATAAATCCAAACTCAAGCCATCAGGGCTTGGAACAGTCAGGCTTAAACTGCCTGGTCTTCCTGATCATATCCTACATGAGGTTCTATACCTCCGTGAGTTGAAGAGAAACTTGTTGTCCCTGGTCGAAATCCGGCAGCAAGGCCACTCAATTCACTTGTTTGATGGCAAGGCAGAGGTCAGAAAAGCATCAGATCACTCACTTGTCATGGAGGGAATAGAAGAAGGGAGACTCTTGAAGCTGAAAGGTTCATCTGCTCATGCTCAAAACTTTGCATTCAGTTCACATCATGATGAAGGCACATTTCCATCAAGTCTTTTATGGCATGCTAGATTTGGACACTTAAATTATGACAGCCTTCGTTTGTTGAAGAAAAATGGTGTTGATGGACTGCCTACAATTCCTAGAAAACCTAAGGAATGTGATGCATGTATTCTAGGAAAGCATAGCAAACAGCCATTTCATGATTCACACTAAAGAGCACATAGGAAACTTGAACTTGTTCATTCAGATTTATGTGGCCCTATGCCTATTGCTTCTGCAAATGGAAACAAATACATGATGACATTTATTGATGACTACACCAGAATGTGTTGGATTTACTTACTGAAGAATAAGTCCGATGCTTTTCAAACTTTCAAGAATTTTCATGCATGGATTGAAAATGATGCACAAACACATATTGGCTCTCTACGTACTGATAATGGAAAAGAATACACTTCAAACGAATTTGAAAATTATCTTCGTCAACATGGAATCAAACATCAAACAACAATGCCATATAATCCACAACAGAACGGTGTAGCTGAAAGAATGAACAGAACCATTTTAAATATGGTCTGCTCCATGTTATTTTTCAAGAATGTAAAATTGATGCTTTGAATACAAAACGTGTGCTGTTACATAAAGAAGACAATCCTTCAAGTTCATTAAAGTTAAATTCTTTTCAAATGTACAGCCATACTTTCTTTGTAGTAGGCTCAGGGGTCTCAGTCCACCTCACATACCGATCTGGTAAATCAGTGAAAATAAAAATCAGGCCAAAGGCAAATAAGGACCTGGGTACTCCAATACCTCCAAAGGATATCATCTCTATGATGAAGTCAATAAGAAGTTTTTAATAGAAAGAGATGTCATATTCCTTGAATCTTCCAAAACTGACAAGGTTCTTGAGTGGAAACTTGATCGCCTCGATAGATTCACACATGCAAGGTATTTCCAAGAATTTGATAATCAGATTCCACATCTTGAATGGGGGATTCCTATATTGAATCAAACCGTGGAATCATTTCCTGAAGCACTATCTCCCCCAAATGAAGAAACAACCACATATGACACATTGAATGATGTGATTGACAGAATTGGGAGATTGAATCTTGAATCAATCCCAACTCGCCCGAAGTGACCACTCGGGGCTATCTCAGAAAGGTCCTCCCAAATGGATGACAAAGACACTAGAGAATGTTCATCCCGATGAGGTTGGAAAAACAAGAACAAGAAGTTCCACTAAACAAAACGAAGGTGACATAGATAAGTCTGATTCTCTTGTTGATATAGATATTGCTTATAACTGTGAATTGATTTTGTCTATAGATCATGAACCAACTTCTTTCAAAGAAGCCGCTTCCCATGATGAATGGAAGGAAGCGATGCAAAAGGAGTATGATGCCTTGATAAAGAATGGCACTTGGAAGTTGGTTGATCCGCCTTTGGGAAAAAAACCAATTGGCTGTAAGTGGGTCTACAAGAAAAAGTATAAAGCAAATGGCTCACTTGACAAGCACAAGGCCAGGCTTGTGGCAAAAGGTTTTGCACAAAAAGAAGGAATCGATTATGAAGAAACTTTTTCTCCCACAACAAAATGGACCACCATCCGGACTCTCTTTGCCCTAGTAGCTTAGAATGGATGGAAAGTCCATCAGATGGATGTAAAAACAGTTTTTTATGGAGATCTAAAGGAGAAAGTTTATATGTCCTAGCCAGAAGGATTTGTGGTAAAGGGTCAAGAGCACAAATTTTGCAAACTTGTGAAATCCTTTGTGCTGGCCTCAAGCAAGCACCACGCAGCCTCGGTATGAGAAATTGACCGAGCATCTTCAAACTTGATTTCAAACACTTTATCTTGATGATGCAACTTTGTTTGTTAAGAAAGTTGGAAAACAGTTTGTATATCTTGTGGTATATGTAGATGATCTTTTGATAACAATGTGAAACAATGAGAGCTATATTGCATCCATGAAGAAAGAGTTGAAGAAAGGTTTTGAAATGACTGATTTGGGTCATGTTCATTACTATTTGGGTATTGAAGTAATTCAACATCCTAAATTCATATTTCTTTCTCGAAGAAGTACATTGGAGATCTCTGAAACGAACAAGTCTGGCATGGATGATCGTAAACCCTTAAGCACTCCAATGGAACAAAACTTGAAGCTCACATCCATTGAAGGGAAGGAATTTGAGGATGCAACTAAGTATAGACAGCTTGTAGGAAGTCTTATCTATCCGACCACCACCAGACCTGAACAGCTACATTGAATACTGGATGCAGACCAAGGAATGGTGGAATAGTGAGCTTGAAGGCATTGTTCCCTACAGCGTTGGTGATGTGTACGGCCCATATCGGAGCGAACAAAGCTTGTGGTGGGGTCCAGTGAGGCATTCCTTCTGCAAATGTAGCCACACTTTGTCGCCCACCTGGAAGTTGTGTGGCACCCGATGTTGATCATGTTGTTGCTTGTACTTAGCATTGGCTCTGTCCAATATGTCATGAACCTATTGGCGAATGTGTTGAATGCACTCGATGAAGTTGTTCGCTTTGTCAGCTTCAGACTGGACATGAGCCAAATCGGCCAGAGTAGCCGCAAATGGCATGGCTATGTCAATGGGACATAATGGCTGGAATCCCAAGCCCACCTGAAAGGGGCTGTGGCTGGTTGAGCTGTGGAGAGCCCGATTATAACTGTGTTGTACATAGGGGAGGCTCTCATCCCATGTGTGTGGATGCTTTGAATTGTACATGCGCAGAATGTGTACAATCATCCTATTGACGACCTCTGTCTAGCCATCAGTTTGGGGATGGAAAGTTGTGGACTTGGTGAGCTTGATGTCCAACATTGACCAGAGGCTGGACCAAAATGTGCTGAGGAACCTGTTGTCGCGAAAAGATATGATAGACTATGGGATCCCAAAGTGCACCCACACTCGTTCAAAGAAGAGTTTAGCAGTGGCTTCTGCTGTGATATTCTTCTTCCAGGTCGCCATAATGGCCATCTTCGAGAATCTGTCGACGACCACGAAAACACAATCGTTTCCATGCTTAGTAGAAGGAAGGCCTGACATGTAATCCATGGAGATGGATTCCCAAGGTCGACTAGAGGTAGGTAGTGAAGTATAGAGGCCTTGCTTCTTGATGGTCTGTTTGGCAATGGCGCAAGCAGTGCAGGATCTGATGTACTTCTCGACATCCTATCGAAGGTTCGGCCAATAGAAACATTTTTGCAGTACTGCCACTCAACCCCAAAATGCCCAACGACTCGACTGTAGTGCGCTTCCCATATCATCTTGGCACGCTCGCTTGAAGGAACACAAAGGTGTCCCAGGTGACATAACAATGCATCTTGGAGGTGAAAATTTGGAACTTGCATACCCCCCAAGAGTGCCTTGCATGCGCTTCCCATATCATCTTGGCACGCTCGCTTGAAGGAACACAAAGGTGTCCCAGGTGACATAACAATGCATCTTGGAGGTGAAAATTTGGAACTTGCATACCCCCCAAGAGTGCCTTGTATGTGTAGCTAAATTCTGGATAGCTCTTGTAGAGAAGTGGCCAATTAGAAGTCTCGTGCCCACAAGAGTTGAGAACGGTGGTTATGGCCACGATCGATCGTCGACTGAGGCAGTATGCAACATTATTGGAGCTACCCTTCTTGTACTTGATGTTCAAATGAAATTGTTGCATATATGTGGACCACTTCTCATGGCGATCGTTCTGCAACTTCCCTTGTGTCTGTATGAACTGCAGGGGTCGATGGTCTGTGTGGATGATTGTTTCCTTCCCCAAAATGTAATGCTTCCATTGTCCACAAGCCTGCACAATGGAATACATTTCTTTGTCATAAGTGGGATACTTGCGAACTGTGTCGGACAATGTCTCACTGTGATATGCCACTGGATGCCCCTGTTGAGTAAGAACTGCCCCAATAGCATAGTCAGAGGGATCTATCTCGATCTCAAATGGTTGTTGCAAGTTTGGTAATGTGAGCACTGGGGCAGAACAGAGGCGATGTTTCAATTCTACGAACGCCTTCTGTTGAGATTCCGACCAAAAGAATTTTGCTTTCGCTCCTCCCTTGGTGACTTGACTCAAGGGCCAAGTGATATGAGAGAATCCCAACACGAACCTGCGGTAGAAATTAGCAAGACCTAGAAAGTTGCGAAGCTCTGTTAGAGTGGTTGGGCCGGCTAACCAGTTGGTGGGAAGGCCGAATCCGACATGCACCGTTTTCGTTGTACTCATGTCCCAAATATTGGAACTCGGGTCATGCCAAACGTGCACTTCTCCAAATTGGCACACACCTCAGGTTTCGTTGAGGTTTGGATGACTTCTAATGTGTGAGGCAAGGCTCTTCCCAAGTCCGGTTGCATCAAAATGCCATTCGGGTACACCACTACAAATGAGCTGGGTGAATGGATGCAAGATGTCATCCATCAATCATGAAGGTTGCGGGAGCATTCGTCAACCAAACGATGACAAGCCATTTCGAAAAGACCCTTGTGGCTTTGAAGGTAGTCTTCCACACATCAGAGGGTTTGATTGGTACCTGGTGATACCCAGACTTCAAGTCGATCTTGCTGAAATATTTTGCCCCTTTGAGTTGGTCCAAAAGGTCATCAATCCGTGGGATCGGGTAACTATTCCGGACAGTGATCTTGTTCAACGCTCGATAATCAATACAGAGTCTCCAAGTCCCATCCTTCTTTTGTACCAACACGATCGAGCTCCCATAGGGCGATGAACTTGGTCGGATGTGACCTTTCTGCAGCAGCTCCTGAATCTGCCTCTTTATTTCATCGTTCTCCAGAACAAAGCGCCTATAGGTCGGTCCATTGGGTAGCGGCGCACCTGGGGTCAGGTCAATGGGGTGTTTGACCTGACAGTGCAGAGGCACTCCTATAGGTGAGGTGAAGATGTCCCCGTACTCCACAACCTTGTCCATTTGTTGTTGTTGTGCAGAGGAGCCATTTCTAGAGGTTTTGGCCATAGTCTTCTTCTTGCCCTGGGGGCAGATCATCAGGAAAACAAATTTCCTAGGTTTGGGAAATGAGCTTACTGCATTGTTTTGCAGTAACCAAAGAGATAGTGGGAGGCAGTGGTACCTCTCACATCCTGTACAACTTATTTCCCAAAGTAACAATAACAGCGCGAGGCCAAGACTCATACACAACACGTCGCTTCCACAAGTATGGTTGGCCTAATAATACATCAGAAACATCAATAGGAACAATGTCACACAATACCTCATCAGTGAAGAGCTTGATGCTACAGGGAAGGCGGCACTGTTGGCTGACACTGAGATCTCGTCCTTGGTGAAGCCACCCGATGGTGTATGGTTGTGGGTGTAGTGTGGTCGGCAAGCCCAACAGCTTCACGACATTTGCTGAAATGAGGTTCTTTTGGCTCCCATTGTCGACAATGAACTGTAGCGGGGAACCCTTTACCCACATCTGGGAGTGGAAAAGACGCTCTGCCTCCTCTGGATCTTTTGGTTCCTCCTTCTGGATCTTCGCAGTGGCAACAGTGGCGTTGGGCTCTGCATCACTAATTTGCTTCCCTTTTTCATTCCCCTTGTCAGGTTCTGATTCAGAGTCGAAGCATGCATCTTATTCAGAAGCCCTCATCTCGGCCACCGGCGACTACTTGGCCCGACACTCACTTGTGTTGTGAGTAGAGCCCTTATGGAACTCACACCACTTTCCCGTGTCCTTCTTTGGCTTTGCGGTATTGTTCTTTGCTTGTGGCTTTGGTAGGTTGTCTTGGGCCGCCATGCCTTGGCTTTGTCCTTTGTTTTGCGGTTTGGGAGCACCTTTCCCATGCTTTTGATTCGCAGATCCAAAGTCTCACTTCTTCTATTTGAATTTCTGCTCAATCTTGGCAGCATACCGGTATGTTGTACCAAGCGAGGAGATGTCGAGGAACTCTGTTTCCTCCTGAATGTATCTGTGCAGACAACTGCAATACTTTAGCACCAAATGTTTCCCTGAATCTTTGATACCCAACTTTGTGCACAAGGTATGGAACAGATTCGTCAGCTCATGCACATCTTGATCCCTTTGTTGCCACAGCATGGTCCATTGTATGTACTTGTCCTCATAGCTCCCCACGGGATAGTATTGTTCCTTGATGGCATCTCGGAAAGAATTCCAAATAGGTACGGCTGAGAACAGAGAAGGTTTTGTCTCTTCCTTTTTCTCACAATAGGTTTCCCACTGGTCCTTGACATGTGGGGTAGCTTTAAGGAGTGCAAAAATAATCTTCTCCCGGTCGGAAAAGTCATGAACCGAGAAATATCCTTCTAATAGATTCAACCATATATCTACAGCATCTGCATCTATTTGACCCTCAAATATGGGAATGTCAAAGTTTACTTGTACCTTAAAGGGAGTCGCACCTCCAAAGTGGCTGCTGGATGCAGATGCATCGTCGGTGGGCAGTCGTTGAAGGATCTGAGCAAAGTTATCCATCATCGCGTTCCTTTCTTTTTCAAGGGCCTCCTCAAGCAATATTTTGATAGGATCTCCTGCTCCCTCATCTTTATTTTCGTCCCCCATGGGCGTCCGTCGGGGTTTGCGAGGTTGATCTTGCAAAGGTTCCACCAAATCGAGCCCTAACTCCTTATACCCCAACCTCGTTGGGGACATGCAAAGAAGGATCGAGAGAAAACAGACCGCTCTGATACCACTGATCCGGATTTATGCAAGAACGCAACAGAATACACATATAACCATAAATACAAAGATGCAGCGGAAATAACACTTCATTTCATTAATATCAAACACTGAAATTTGCTTACAGATAGAATGGAAATAAACTAGCTAGAGAGCTGGTAGCTTATCTTTGAGAAGAGATGTGGCGGCTACAGGCCTCTGAACTGAGTTACAATGAGGCTCGAGGGCCTATTTATTATTTAGAAACAATGGAAAACCCTAAACATCCAAAACCTTAACCCTAGGAGATGAAGCGCCAAAACTATGGGTCCTGTTTGGGTAAATTGGTGTTTCAACTTCTCGGGGACGTAGCTTTGGCATACGATCTTCGTTTGACGCGAACCATACCTCGTTAGAAAGATCTATACGAGGACTACAACTTTTGATGTGAGCAACATCGACCCATGTTGCTCCTGGTTTTCCCAAAAAACGTCGTTTAGGGCCTCAAAATGGCTCCGAAAGTTCAGGACCCGAAAAACTACTAAAAATAGTAAGTTGTGCCGAAATTGAAAAACTGAAAGAGACAATGGTGGGGCCCTAAGTGGAATAGGCCGGTGGCCACCAATATCCACCTGGATCATCCCCAGCCATGCCTAACCCCCTGTCCAGTTATTTTGAGCTGCTTCTTGACAATGTCTATCTGATTGACCTGGAGCTATCTAAAAAACTGCCCACTTGGCGAAACAGAAGGATTGGGGAAGCTGCACTAGCTCGTAGGCTCGATTGATTTTTTATTTCTTCAAAGTTTGAGGTATGGAAGGACAGGACCAGGCAATGGGTGGGCTCGGGTGGTATGTCGGAATATTATCCTATCTATCTTGAGATACATGGCGAAAACAAAAAACCCCACTCGCCTTTCAAGTTCAACTCCTCGTGGCTTGAAGATCCTGACTTCTGACAGATTTTCTGGAGAAATGGAATCATTGTCACTAGGAGCATAATACTCTGCCCGCAAAAGTCATTGCCAATAATCTTTCCAGCATTAAGGAGAAGACTATCAAGTGGGCGAAGGAGAAAAGGATCAGAGATGAGGAAGAGCTGAGGGGGGGTGAAAGGGAGATTGTCCTAATGCTTGATGATGATGGTCTAGATCACACCTCCTTGGAGAATAAGGAAAAGCTTACACTCCTGCAAATGAAAAGAATTAATCTGTTAAGACTTAAAGAGGAAACTTGGAGACTCAAGAGTAGGGCTATTTGGCTTGAGGCAGGAGACAATAATACAAAATTCTTTCAACAATGTGCCAAAGGAAGAAAGAGTATTAATACCATTTGGGAATTGAAGGATTAGCATGGCAAGGTGGCAAAGACTCATCAGCAACTTTCGGATATGGGAATAAGACATTTCTCCCATAATTACAAAGATCCAAGGGCGGCTAACATAGCGGAGGTGCTCAGCATTGCAAGGCAGATGCCTAGGTATGTGGAGGATGAAGACATTGATTCCCTCAATGTTGCAGTTACCCTAGGTGAGATTGAAGTTGTCCTAAAGTGGTTCAAAAAAGACAAGAGTCTTGGACCGGATGGATGGCCTATTGAATTCTATCTATCCTTCTTTGAACTTATTGGTAAGGACCTTCTTTTGGCCATATAGGATTGCAGAATTTCTGGCAGAATGTATGACAGCTTCAACACCACCTTCATTGCCCTCATTCCTCAAGGTGGGCAATTTGCTTTTCTCCACAAAAGACAAATTCATGAGGCCATTGGAACTGCACAAGCCCTTCACTCTATTAAGCTCAATAGCCTCAAATGTACCATTCTCAAGATTGACCTGGCCAAAGTCTTTGATTTCTCTTGCTGGACCTACCTCCATCTGATTCTCACCCATATTGGCTTCCCCCACCCTTTCATTCAATGGATTATGTGATGTATTACCAATGCCTCATTCAGCATCCTCATCAACGGGGCAGCTACTACATTTTTCCATGCCGGTCATGGCCTTCGGCAAGGATGCCCTTTATCCCCTCTTCTTTTCCTCCTGATAATGGAGGGGCTCCCTAAACTCATAGCCTCTGCTAAGAATGAAGGGTAGCTCCTAGGAGTCAAAATTACCGATACTATTCATTTGACTCATTTGCTTTTTGTTAATGATGTACTCATATTTCTAGATAGCTCCTTGCGGGACTCCGTCTGTTTCAAGAAGATATAGTCTACCTTATGTATTTCCACTGGGATGCAACCAAATCTAAGCAAATCTACCATAATGATGACAAGATGCTCCATCCAAGAGGGTAGACATGCCCTTCAACTATTTCAATTTGATCAAGGGTATATTGAAGAGGGCCTAAAATATTTGGGATTCAGACTCAAGCCCAAGGATTATAGAATCACGGATTAGAATTGGCTCATTGCTAAAATTGAGCGAAGAATCAATATCTAGCAACAAAAGTGGCTCTCTAGAGAGAGACGTATTGTTCTTATCAAGTCTGAATTGGAGGCGATCTCGGCGTATTGGATGGCTCTTGCTTGGATCCCCAAAGGTATTACTAACAGAATATAGCAAATCTGTTGCACTTCCTCCGCCAAGGTAAGAAGGATGGAAATACCTTTGCATGGGTAAGATGGGACAAAAGTGCAAAGCCCAAACACTGGGGGGTTGGGGACACAAGGATCTAAATCTCTTTGCCATTGCATTGGCTGCCAAAATGGGATGGCATCTCTTGACCTCCAATAACCTCTGGCAGGAAGTTACATATTCAAAATACATTGCTCCTGTATCCACACTTGATTGGATAAGAAGCCCCATTAGACACAGGACAAGTACATCTATAGTTTGGCATGCAATATCTAAATCTATAGCACTGATCAAACAAGGTCTACCTTGGCGAATCAGAACAAGCACACAGGTTCGAATAGGGTTGGATGCTTGTATGGCTGCGGGAGGGGACATTTGCTCCCCTTGGACCTCAGACAATACCTTAAGGACATTGCGATCACACAGCTTAGTCAAGTTGCAGATGGGGACAACTCAGATTGGCAATCACAAGCTTGGAAATCCCCACAAGATCTGAACATTCCGAAGAATGGTTGGAGGGCTTGGAACAGATATATCATGGCCCTCAAGACTTCTCACATCAGACTCACGAAAGTAGAGGATGAGTTGATCTGGGCCATTTCCTCAAAAGGTTTATACTCGCCCAAATATGGTTATTTTGCTCTCATCTCGGCTCTAGAACCCCTTGAACAAATCTGGTGGTGGAAACCTCTTTGGAAGTTAAAAGCTCCCCCAAAGGCCTGACTCTTCATGTGGTGCCTACTTACAAACCGTGTGCCTACAAAGGACAATCTGGCAAAGAGATCCATTCATGGCCCCTCCAGGTGTGGTCTCTACAAAGAATAGGCTGAGGACATCGACCATCTCTTTCTCAATTGCTCTGTGACTTGTAATATTTGGCAGACGATAACTATGGAAATTGGCATTACTAACAATTGGCATGGGGAGACAATCTCCACATCCTGGAACAATTGGTGGCATTCTAGCACTTCAACAAAAGCGCGCAACCTACCTCTCCTAATCTCTTGGGACATTTGGATATCTCGGAACCACTTCACATTCCAAAGTGCAACTATTTGTTGGCCTACCATAAGCAATTCCATTTATGCCCTCTATCATTCCATCCCTGAAGAGGCCATCTCAAAGCTTGATAGGATCGCATTGCCTGAAACCATTGACAAAGATCTCCCATGGGCATACTTCGATGGCGTTGTCAATGTTGCACGACTCGTACACGTATAAGACTCGTCTGACCATTGACTCATATAAGACTCGGGAACGACCCGTATAAAACTTGTATAAGACTCGTCAAAATGCAGAAACTGATGATAATGCCAGTCCTTATAAGTTATAAAAACCACAATATATGCAATAATTCATAACATCATCTCATATCTATAAAAGTACAACACAGCATATTCGATTTTTGTAAGCAAAACATTTAGATACTAAATACTGAAAGGAATCATGATTCCATAATTAAAATAAAAAATGTTAGCCAGTTCAAAGTTCAAATACATATGTCATAAATGATAAATGATTGTCTTGTAACAATCTTGAGTCTCATCAGTCATGGACGACCATGCCTATAATAAGCCCTCATGGAGCTCACCGTAGCATTGGAAGGCTGAAGCAATTGTGAGGCAGGTGTATTAGGAGTCTCCATTTGAGATTGCAAACTAGAGAGATCCTCAGTCTCTTCATCAAGCCAACTCAAATCAGGGGGCTCCTCCTCCACAACCCAATCAGACTCTAAATCAATAATATCCAATAAAATTGGACATATAACCTTTGGTTGCACTTGTTTTGTGAGCATTCGAAGGTTGTAGTAGATGAAAACCAACTTCTCCAACCTCTCATGCTCCAACTTGTTTCTCTTTTTGTTGTGGATGTGCTCAAACACTGACCAATTGCGCTCACAAGAAGAAGCACTACAAGGTTGACTCAGAACTCTAATGGCGAATTCTTGTAATTGCGATGCCTCAGAGCCACAATCTATCCACCAATGAGCTGTAAAAGAATAACAACAAAGATTATCAGTTTGCAATGCCAAACATATAAAAGAGAACTAGCAAAATTACAAGCTAAGTTCTAACAATTTGCACTTACAAGGCATTTTCTTGTCCTTGAGACATTGGCTTGAGCTGAATCCAAACATGCCAGAGGTTTCCTTGTACATATCTCGTTGTAGGTTGATTTTGTCTTGAATATCTAGATCCGGGAACATCTTCTCTATGCGTATCATGACACCTCTCATCACCTCGGGATCTCTTTGAATGTTAGACCCCTCATTATAGAATAAGCTCAGATTGAGATATGCTCCTGCTGCATGCAATGGTGAATGTAGTTGTTTGTCCCACCTGGAATCAATAATTTGCCATATAGGGAGATATTTAGATTTATCTCCCTTATAGAAACTCTTGATGGCCTCTTTGGCCCTATCCATGCCCTCATAAATATATCCCATTGGAGGTTTCTTTCCATCCATCAATCTCGAGACTTTCAGAAGGGGCTCAGTGAAGCTGACAATCTCAATGACTTTGTCCCACAAACTATCACCAAAGACAGATGCTTTCACAGACAATGCTTCTAGTTTTGTGCTATCTTTCCAAAATACCCATTGTTGACTACAAAACATTCTTCGCAAAGCTTGGTACTCATACAAAAGGCTTTGGAGGGAAAGAAAGTTTGTAGCAAACCGTGTGACAGCTGGGCGACTAAGCTCACCCTGTGTGAATTCCCTCATAAAGTTCAACACCCAAGCATGATTATAAATATACTTGGTAATTTGCTTGCATTCTTGCACAACATCCTGCACCCACTCCAACTTCCCAATGTCCTCTAGTCTATGCAATGGGCAACACATGGAGTCCAAAAAATGGTGGGATATTTGGCACAAAGCAACCTTCCAGCTGCTACATAATTTGTTGCATTGTCCGTGATTACTTGGACAACATTTGCAACCCCAACTTCCTACACCACATCAGCCAACAATGTAAAATTCTGTTAAACACCATGTTAAACACACACATGGTGTATGAGAAGGATGAACACACAATGAAGGATAAGCGTGTAGCTTTCTTATTTTTCCATTATACATGATGTACATTTATAATACAATGGTGTGACTCTTGGTTTCACATTCCAAGGTCACTTGGACTCCATTATGACTTTTCGCATTCCACACCTACCTATGTAGGATTAGGTGTTCCAACATCGCCCCTTAATCCGAAGGGGTATGTGTGAGTCCAAGAAGAGAGTTGTAATACAAATCTGCAAAGTATGCATGGCAACACTTGGGCTGAATCAACTCTCTGAAATGTTGGAAAAAAGAAGTGGTTTAAGGATGACCACCAACACTGGAACGCAAAACTTGTTGCAGTTCCCGGAACTCTTCCCAAACTGGCAAGAAGCTGAAAGCTTCTGCTAGAGGAATTGTCCCTCGTAAAAAAAGGAGACCTTCAACCTAAAATGAGGTCTACTACCTGTGATGGTTTAAGGATTACCAACAACACTGGAATGCTTGAAGCATTTTCTGGAACTCAACCAAAGCTGGCAAGAAGCTGAAGGCTTCTGCTAGAAGAAGTGTCCCTCATATATGAAAGGGAGACCTTCAACCTAAAAGAAGGGAGGTCTACTACCTATGATAGTTTTAGGATTACCACCAACCAAAGATGATGGTTTAAGGTTGTCCATCAACCAAAGGCATGCTCATGGGCATCCGTGTCTCTAGCTACAACTCTGAATCTAGAATAACGAATTGTGGCTCAGGCTCGCTTGAACTGCTATGTCTCTGGCTACAACTCTGAACATGAAATGAGAGATTG
This sequence comes from Pinus albicaulis, assembly GCA_034641835.2. Taxonomy (NCBI): domain Eukaryota; kingdom Viridiplantae; phylum Streptophyta; class Pinopsida; order Pinales; family Pinaceae; genus Pinus; species Pinus albicaulis. The sequence continues at coordinate 52,767 of JAXQQM020070779.1, forward strand.
TGGCTCAGGCTCACTTGATCTGACGTCAAAGCTTGTACATGACCACCATTTCCCCCTGTGGGGACAAGGTGGAGATGATGGCAAAGCTCAAGCCGCAAGTTTGCTCAAATTCCATGAACATGTTCGACATGCGACTTAAACATCTTTGCTTGTTTGCTATGCCCATTGCCAGCGATCCGTAAGATGAATCTTTGACTTGTTTCTGAAGCATTTGTCTGAAGAATGGGTGTGCCGACCACAGTGCTTGCATGGATGAAGATCAAAACAATGATCTTTCATATGGCCAACTCGATCACAGTGTTGGCATTTTACAATCTGTTGTTGTGGAAGTGGAACAAGATCTAAAACAGCTGCAGGTGAACTGTCATATAGGAATCCGGCACTCTGAAATTGAATGGGCTTGGTGTAGTCTAGAATATGAAAGGACACATCCTTGTCATATCCAAGACCAGTTCTGTGCTTGTTGTGGACAAGCTCTTCCCAAGGTCTGATGATGGGCTTGAGAAGTGTAGGTTGAACTATTGCATCTACATGCACATCTGCTCTTGTACAAGGCACTGAATGTGGATCAACTGCAACTTTATCTTCTTTCTTCTGATGAGAGTCCTTCACAATATTCTGAACAGAAATAGGTTCAAAATGGTGACTCTTTTGCTGAAGTTCATCTTGCTGAAGCTGAGTTTCCAACTGCAAAAACTCAATCTTTTCTTGTGCATCTTGCAAACAACTTTGAATGTTACAAAGAGCATTCTTGTTCATTTTTATCATATCATCAACATTGGAATGAATGAGATTATTCAACAACTCTAATGCCTCATTGATTTTAGCTATTTTCAACAACTTAGGCTCAAAAATGAAAGGGTGTCGGCTTCAACCGAGAATGCACCCGTTTACAATGTGATTTAACAAGAAATACAAATGACTCAAAAGAACTTCCAACTATGGAATTCTCAAAGTACAAAATCTGCTCCTCAAATGATGGAGGACAATCAACAATTTTTCCAACATCAACAACTCAAATACACTTCAAATCTTGATTGCAACTATGAAGAAGCAATACAATGTCAATTTAATACATCATCTCTACAAAATATTTGTTTGAATGTGCAGCAAAAACAACGTGCAAGAGGCCTTTAAGGCAGCGGATTTTTCTTTTTCAAGGAGTTGTTTTACACCAATAACAACTCGTCTTCACATCAATTTCTTCAAAAACTCACCCTTCAAATCAATGCCACAAATCACAATGCAAATCTCACTTTCTTCTTCTATGTGTATAGTCCATGCCATTTTCTCATTTTCTTCAATTGCTGCAGTATAATTTTTCTCTTCTTCTCTCTGATGTTCTGTTTTTTTTTTTTTTTCATAATTAAATTAAAAAAATACTTGAAATTGGGAAACTTATAGGAATTTAAATTAGGGAGGGAATTTTAACAATTTAAAATGGGGAGATTTAAAAATGCATATGGGAAAAAGGCAAAATAGAGAAATTAAAAAATATGTTGGGGGAGGGGCAGGGGGAGGAGGGAAACTAAGGGAAAAAAATTTAAAATTTTTAAAATGGTTTAAGGATTGGGAGGAAGGGTAATTTAAAAATTTAAAAATAATTGGGGGAGGTGGCGAGGGGGTAGGGGACTTTATTAAAAAAATTTAAAAAACGTGGGGGGGTAGGGGACTTTATTAAAAAAATTTAAAAAACGTGAGCGTTGATATGGGAGCTCGGGGGGAGGGCCGTAAGGGATGGGCCCGTAGGGCTTGAGGGCCGTGAGGCCGGGTCTTGAGTGCGGATGTTAAGGGGAAGGGCCGTGTGTGTAATAGCGTAGGGTGAAAGGAGCGAATTGTGAGCAGAGTGAGAGCATTGGCGTAGGATAAGAGGCGTAGTGGAGTAGGGATGTGGGAAGGCTGAAGCCACGGGTTGGAAGCCACGAGTAGGGCGTATAGCAAGGGGAGCGTAAGTCGTAGGGAGAGGTGGGTCGTAGGGAGTGGGGGCCGAGAGGCCACGGGTAGTGGGCTCGAGTGGAGCGAGGGGGCTGGGTAGTGAGTTCAAAATCGCTATGGGGAGTAAGGGAGCCGCGTAGGTAGGAGGGGAAGGGTATAGGCCGTATACAGAGAGGGTGTAGAGCGTTTGCATAGAGGGAGTAAGGTTGAGCGGGTAAGGGAAGAGCGTTCGTGAGGGGGTGGGGTTAGGGTCTGCGTAGAGTAAGGAAGGGATTTTTTTGGTAGTGAGAGAGCGTTGAGCGTTATGAGGGGAGTTTGAATGCTGTAAAAAAATTGCAGGTTGGGAAGGGGGGCCGAAAGGCCTGAACCAAAATTTTTTATTTTTTTATTTTTTGTTTTTTATTTTTTTTTATTTTTTTTTAAAAACAGCAGAGAGGAGAGGAGTAAGAAATCGACTTTTAGAATAGCAACAGAATTTTTTTTCTTCCAAATATAGAGCAGAATTTTTCTGGAAATTATAGCAGTAAAAAATCCAGCAGCAGAAAATGCAGAGATGAAGAAATTTTCAGTAGAAAAACTCAGAATTCTTTCTAGGAAAAACCCAGAATTTTCCAAAAACTCATTTTAAACACTTTTCCAGCAGCTCCAAAATGGTGCAGAAATTAAAATGTAGAAATTGCAAGAAGAAATCAGAATGAAAACCTTCAGATGCGCAGTGCTGCTCTTCTCCAAGATGAAATTTCTGAATGCTGCTTCTTCTGAATGCGGCAAAATGACTGCTGCAACAATCTCTTAGTGCTGCAAAAATTATCAGAATTTTTGCAGATATGCACAGGCCATAACCACAAATGGCTCACTCAATGTTGAGCTGGTTATGAACGTATCAGCTCTGATACCATGTTAAACACACACATGGTGTATGAGAAGGATGAACACAAACACACAAGAGACTCAACACACAATGAAGGATAAGCGTGTAGCTTTCTTATTTTTCCATTATACATGATGTACATTTATAATACAATGGTGTGACTCTTGGTTTCACATTCCAAGGTCACTTGGACTCCATTGTGACTTTTCGCATTCCACACCTACCCATGGAGGATTAGGTGTTCCAACAAAATCAAATGTACATCTTTTACATATGCAGATGCATTAATGGATTTTAGGAACATGGTTCCTTTAGGGCAAGCTACAACAAAATTTATTATTATTCTACTCCTCTGATTTGTCCACCCATCAAACATAACTGTACAACTTGTAATTTTCCATGAGCTTTTAATGCTCTCCAGTTGTTCCTTGACACACTCAAACTCCTCATCTAGCTCTTTCCCCCTAAGTGCATTATAAGATGGGGCTTTGTATCCAGGGCCAGTACTTGCAATGGCATCCACCATGGGCTAATAAAAATATGCCTTTGCATAGTTGAATAAAAGATTGTTATGGTACCAAAAGCTCCTCACTGCCATATCTGCCTCCTTCCTCTTCTTTTCATTAAAACTATCCAAGGTTGGTTGAGATCCTGGAGTTGTACGAGGAGTGAAGAAAGAAGAGGTTATACTCATGTTTGCCACAACACTTGAAGAGAAGTTACCAATACCTGGACTTTCAATTTGTGTTTCACTCTGAAATGAAGATCTACCTATCCCAACAATCTCATCCTTCCTTCTTGCCCTCTTAGAAGTTTCCTCTTTAATGGCTTCCAAAGCAGCTGCCATTTCAGTAGTGACTTCATCAAGGCAATTTTGACAACATCCCACACCATTCCCAGGAATTCTAACTAGGTGGTATTTTAGCCTGTTTATTCCTGCATGCATTGTGGCATTGCAATAATTGCACTTGACATGGTGGTCATTATTGGCAATGATTCGTTGACCATGTGCCCATGCCGGATCACGAGACTTTCTAGAACCCTTTGGTGGCATAGTGACGAAATCTAGAAGAAAAAAATCAAATTTTTAAAATCTAATTGATATTTTTTATTTTATTTTTGGTTTTTTGGTTATTAAATTTTTTTTAATTTACAATTTTTTTTTGTGTGGCAGAGAAACTCAGCCACAGGGCCTGCAGGCTGAGGAGGCAGACCGCAGGCCCTATGGCTGATTTTCTCAACCACAAGGTCTGCGAGCTGAGGAGGCAACCCGCAGGCCCTTGTGGCCGAGTTTCTCAGCCACACAGAGCCATTGTGTGGCTGAGAAACTCAGTCACAAGGCCAAAAAAATTTGCATATTGCAAGTTAACAAAAAAAAAGTTGAATTGATCAGATAAAATTAAAAAAAAATACATGCAAGCAGCAAGCTGCAAAACAATGAAACAAAGATCATGAAGCCTACCTGGACAGTGTATTGCTAATCCGCCAATGTTGTGACTCCACCTTGCTGTTACAATGTGCTGCTACTCCGCTAGTGTCGTGACTCTGCCAGTGCTGCTACTCTGCAAGTGTTGTGACTCCGCCTTGTTGTTACAATGTGTTGCTACTCCGCCAGTGTTGCTACTCTGCCAATGCTGCTACTCCGCCAATGCTATGACTCTGCCTTGCTATTACTGTGTGTTGCTACTCCGCCAGTGCTCACTCTGCCAATGATGCTACTCCGAAAGGGAGAGAGGTGCTTATAAAGCATTTCCTTCCCTCCAAATTCCATTTTCCTCCACCTCATTTCCAAAAAAAATAGAAAAATAAAAAAAAATTGAGAAAAATCCAAAAAAAATTGCCTTTTGTTGTGGGACAGGTCTTATAGGGGTCCGATACGAGTCCTATGAGAAACCCGCGGGTCTTATGCGAGTATGCAATTTTAATATGAGTTTGAGCGGGTAAGGGTAAAGAGCGCGGGTTCTATGCAAGTGACCCGGCTCGCTATAGTACCCGCGAAGACCCGCGGGTCTTATACGAGTGGTGCTTCATTGGTGGTGCTTCATTGGGCGCTGTTGGTATCGAAGGATGTGGTGGAGGGGGCTTACAGTACCTATTGGACTCACACTATTTTCATCTCAAGATGGGTTTAGGCCCGGGAACAAACAACTACTCGGAGCTCAACCGTCTCAAACTTCTCCTTATCTTTGCCTTAGAAAAAAGATGCAACAGGATAAATATTTTTGGGGACTCTGAAATTATTATTAACTGGTTCAATAAGAATGCAAGATGTCATGTTCACACACTTAGGAGTTTGCTGGATGAAGTTTTGGCTCTAAAAAATCATTTTGACCACTACTGTCACTCATATTTACAGGCAAAGGAACCAGACTGCTGACAGCCTATCCAAAAAAGCCGCACACCTGACATGGGGGCAATGAAATATCACTGAGCACAAGGGTCTGGAAAATTATCAGCACTACCACAGGCCATTCATAGAGGATTTTGGGCTCCTGGAGCCTGCTGATCAGTTCGACTGATTAGAGGCTTATTTGACTCTACTATTTTTGCTTTTGGACCTTCTATTTTTTGATGATATTATGTCTATCTGGACTTGCACAGTAAATTGTAAATATTGTTTTTATTTTTGCTGAACTGTTACAGAACTTAAGATTAAGTTATGGATAGTATACAGAGTATGCATGATGCAATCTGCTGCCAAAACAAAATGTAATTTTCTTTACAATTAATGAAAATTACAAATTTTTCCTTGGAAAAAAAAGTACTTTATATACATTAAATTAAAAAGTTAATGGAACAGTACTTCATATGTACATTAAATTAATAAGTTAATGGAACAGTACTTCATATGTACATTATTATATAGTGTATACACAATGAACATGAAACTTAACATAGTAGACTAGAGGACTGATTCCTATTCATTTTTTACTCAACAGTATCACAGTATTTCATGTTTGCTCCGTAATTCATGTTATGACTATCAGAAAAAATAGGGAAATACACAAACTCACTGCTGGTACACTCCTACATTGACAACGGTATTAGCAGAACAATAATCAACCAACATATATTGGACAAATGGCAAGAAAATGAGCCAAGGGAGTGTGGCAAGTACTAAAAGGTGATGCAATGAACAGTTAAGAAAAGCACACAATGTTGCTTGGTGTGATAAGCACATGCTATCTAAATATTAACACCATATTTGTGGTTGCTTGATAACTTATGCTTGGTGTCCTTATTTTATCTACCAATAGACAACCACAAGCTTTCTAAATCTTAACACCTGACCACTCAGACCCCTAATAATAACCACCTTCATAGACCCACATGATTATCCCATACAAAAGTAGAACTTTTCAGAAATGTAAGATGATTATGCAATACACAAAATGATGATTAAGAACACTGCTAGATGGGTAACAGTTCAATGCTAATTCAATCAACCTTTATGCAAAATCAAGGAAAACCAACTCACCTTTGCAGTATTGAATGCCACATTCTTGCAATGGATATATGCTGACAGAACATGCAGACATGTCATATGTCAAATTACGAATGGTGACAGTTATATCAAATCTAACATCCGTGTTTGACACAGAATCAACACATAGAGTAGTTTTCTTCTGTAAACATGTGCATGTAGCATCATCCAAGCTACGCTTTTCAATCATACAAATTCAGACTCCTTGGCAGTGAACAGTGCATCATCCCCATAAAATGAAGTTCAAACAATATTCCAAGTTGAAAGAAATTTTCCTGATGTACACAATGTTTGTATTATGCACCTCCCATAAGGCCAACTTACTAATACTAGCATGACAAATATTGAATATCTCTTGAGAAGGACCTAATGAGAAACTCCCAGTTTTTCCCGCAAGGCAGGGCATTGCTGCTAAGCTCAATTGCCACGAGGATCTTCTTTCGAAGGCTGTGGCTCCTCTACCTCATCTCCATTAGCACCACCGTGGTTTCCTGTACAACAATTGTTAACCAAAATTTATAAGAAAAGGTCATACATATTAAAAATCTTATACATTCATTTAACCACCATCACATTTATAACAGAAAATGATGAAAGTTTAAGAATTGCAGTTACTTACAGCTCCCCAGTTTTCTGAATAATTGTTGGAGGTGCAGTTTCATGTTATTCTCTTTGCAAAATATTGTTTCCCATGACTCAAATTGGGTAGCTTCTCCAAGGCTGTCGGAAATCTTTTCGAAGGTCAATGATATATGTTCAAGACACGGACTGTGTTTGGGCAGTATCATTCCACAGTCCATTGTTTGATACCCATGGTAACAAGCCATAATGAAACTGGGTAGCTTCTTCATGTCCTCCATATCCTGGGGAAGATCCTTCATTACCCCATATAAATTTTCCTTGTACTTCAACCATAAGTGCCTCATCTCCAGCCAAATCCCCATTATGCTTTCTTTAATTCCTGACTTTATCCTAGTTTAATATCTCACAAACAGATGTGTCAATTTTCTTGTACTTCGACCATAAGTGCCTCATCTCCAGCCAAATCCCCATTGTGCTTTCTTTAATTCCTGAATTTATCCTAGTTTAATATCTGACAAACAGTTGTGTCAGATTTTTGAGACCCTTCAAACTCCAAACATTTGCCGGCGCTTCATTTTCCACACTTAATCCAGGAGCTGACTATTGAATACAGAATGCTCAATTTAGATATTTCATGTGGAATCATCCATAAGTGCAAGCATAAGTGCAAGCATCCGTTTAAATTAAGATACTTCAGATTTTTAAGTTCTCCAATCTGAGATGGGAATGATTCCATATGTCCAGAAAATGAAAACGTTAAATAATTGAAGTTTTAGAAAAATGGCATATCTCTTCAGGCAAACCATTCATTCAGGGACATCATTATGTGAGGAACTCAAATATAAATTGCCATGTCACGAAGAACATTATCATGAGCTCTTCGCTGACATGCCCTATTGACTTCCTTAGCCCCCTTATTTTTTAAGTTCTGAAACAAACCACGATCTACCTGAAGTTTTCCATAGTTGCGACCAATGGCCATGCCCATTAAATGGTTTCCCTTTTTGCTCATAGCCAGCCCTTGGGCAATCTATATTTGTACTAATTTGTCCACATCAAATCTGCGTCTCCCATAAGCATTGCAGACGAGAACAAGCAATTCTCGACGTTTGAATGGGGGCAAAGCATCAGAACTCCATTTTAATAGTTGATACAGCTCTTGATGAACGGGAGCATGAGTGTGTAGGAAAGATGGATCTGAGGGTTTCATCAAAGGTAAATAAATCTCCCATCCATCTACACAGCTTTTGCCCTTCATTGCTGCGGATACTGCGTTTAATGCCAAAGGCAAACCTTTATACTCGTCCGCAACAGTGTCTTCCAACTCCATAGGAGCATGGCCCTCTTTGAAAGCTATCCTTGCAAACAACATCACGCTTCGCGTCCAGAGAGGGGCTGTATTTCAATGGATTTCTCCTTATCAGATCCTTCCTCCAGGTAGAAAATACGACGTTGATTCCACAACTCGTCCATAACCACAAAGAATTTCTTGTGCCCTGTAACAACAATCAAAAATTTTTATAATCTTGAAAAACTATGACCCAAATAGCATCATAGAGGACATTACTGCCCTTAAAGTTGTTACGGACCATTTTTAACAAAGATGAATTCCCAACGCCACCATGTCATTACATCATTTAAACGAACTCGGTCAGCACCTGTAAGCCGCGTCTTCACCTGCGCTTGAGCATCTTTAATCACAGAACCTACGATCCCAAATGTTGCAAAGCCTCTAAACCCCACACCCTTGCTAAAACAAAAATACTAATACAGAGCATATGGACAGATCTGACCTCTTCCCAGTTTGAAACAACCTGTCAACATCAACTGGTGGCCACATTGCCAATCCAACCCATGCTCAAGATGCCCATGAAAGGGAAAGGTAAAAATAGCAATCACAAGAGCTGCGAAACATCCTAGAAAGATAGATGGCATGGATCGATCTGGCCTATTCTGTCCTGCAACCGATCCAGGATCGGGTGCCCGTAAATACCCGACCCATCATCCATTTTATACGCTGAACAGAGGATCCACAAACTTGGTTGCCTAAAATAACCATCTACTGCCAAAACATAATCGAATATTCAGAAAATAAAAAAAAATAAGGGAAAGACTTAAACCTCACAGCAGTGTGAAAAGCTTGCTTATAGATCACGCTGTAAACATTTAGTAACTGGTATAAATCATTCCTTCCGTTTCAGAAAGGGCCACTAATCTGATCTGACAAACATGGGAATGGAAAGAAAGATCAAGTTTACAGGGTTTGTAAAATCTTACCTGAAATTCCGCATCTGGGTCTATTTCCATTGTTCTATTTGCACGCTTGACGATCTCATTTGATAAACCCAAAACCTCTTAATTGCAGTCTTCCTTCAGTGGCGGTGGTATCGCAATTTGATATGTCCAAAATGCAAAACGACGAATGGGATTTAAGTTGTTAATTTATTTTTATAAATTAAATTTATTTTGAAAAGCACCACCTCATTACTTTTCAAAATTAAAATTGAAAACAACCAATCACAGGTTTAATCTCTCAGATTTAATGTCGAAATTAGATATTTAATGTACAAATTTTTTAAATGGAAAAAGCACTTTGATTTAGGATAGTTTGGAAATAATTAAGGAATAGGAATAGCTAAATTTATAATATTAGATATGAGATTTGTGTGATTTATAATGTAGATAAATGTTTTTTGGAAAGATATTTATCTCAATTTATGATATTTAATTTTCTTAAAAAAATTAGTGAGCGAAAGTTAGTTATTGTGTATTATAAGGAGAGATATGTAAGCGTAAATGTTTATAAAACTTAACATTTAACAAAAAAATTAATAGAAAACTCATTCACTTAAAAAAAAAAACATATAACATATATAATGTTATATAAAGACTTTTTTGGTATATACAATGGTTCCTTAAGGTTGGAGGAAGGAGAGCTCGAGATGGTTGGGGTTTCGAAGCGAGTTGCCATAGGGGAATTGAGAGCTCACGCGCCATTGGAAGGATTGCATGGATGTCAAGAGAGTGACAAACTAGTGATAAACAGGGATTCGTTTAAGCATGCCAAGATATCGGATCCAAAGTCAGCATCCCACCCTCTATGCTCCACAAGAGAGGCGAGATACAGATCAAAAGGTGGGTTGTCAGATGCCCTTGGGGAATTTTCTCCCAATGCTGATTCTGTGAAGTCATTGATTAGATCGGATGGAGAGATATTGGTCACAGTAGAGGATTTATTCTCTGGTTCGGTTTCTGTTGGGGACCCTTGGCTTGATTGGGAGTATTTCAATTCCCTCAGGGTTCTTCGAGAACGAAACATTGGATCTGATACAGATCTGCAATGTTTGTTGAGTGGCTTGATGAATCGGTCTGCTTTTTCATCAGATCGAGATGTTTTGTTTCAAATTTTCATTAAATCCCCCTTTGGTAAATCAAATCTCTTATGGGTTTGGGCTACATAAAGCATTAAACATTTGAAGCAAAACATACTACAATCCTAGGTATTCTGACGATATCGCAAAAATTTATCTACGAAGGCAAACTTATGCAGGATGACTTGAGAATACAAGATTATAATAGTGTTCTTTCATCCACCATCATATTAAATTTGAGACTATGAGGAGACTCTTCTGGACCGTACAAATCAAAGGGTGCAAGTAGTGCATCTGGATATAGCTATCCAAAAGGAACGAAACCGAAACAAGGTCAAGTTAGTGGAGGACACTCTTTCAAAGACATACTTAAAGGGAAGTCAGTTGCATCAACCACACCAAAATAGACACACAATATTCTCAACCCTTATATAGTCGAGCAGTTGAATCACACCACAGCACTGACTATCGATCTAGCAGAAACAAATGGCATGCATACAATTTATGAAGCCCAAGCCATTATATGCAGATTCAATAGTTTTTGGCCAAATCCAATAGATCTATTTCAATGGATCTTTACAACGTGGACAATAAATTGTGAGATTCACCTTTGCTCCAAAGGTTTTTTCATAGGAAAGTTTGCATCATCGGAGGAACGAGAATATATTCTGCAAGAAGGACCATGGTTTTGGGGGTCTGCGAGACTTTTTGTTACCCCATGGTTCCCAGGATTTGATGCAAATACAATGGTAGTATCAAGAAATTTGGTATGGATTATTGCATAATCTTCCCCTACATTTTTGGCATGATAAAGTACTAGAAGGCATTGAGAACCTATTAGGTTGTTATATAAAGACAGATACACAAAGAATTGAAGAACGCATCTACAATTTCGCCAAAATATGTGTGGAGGTGGACCTCAGCAAAGGACTGTCGGACCACATCCTCTTGACACACAACAAGCACAGCTGGACTCAGTTCCTAGATTTTGAGAACACGACTTTCAGATGCAGAATATGTTGACAGACAGGAAATCTACAAAATATGTGTCTCGATGCCAAGAAAGTGCCACGAAGGAAGAAGAAACCTGGAACGCAACCCAAAGGATGGCAATTCCCACCGCTATAAGACAAAGAGGATGAAGAAGAAATGGGTCCCCTTCCCAATGAAGAAATCCAGAATCCACAAAAAAGTGTGGAAAAGGAGGAAGCAAACCGTGAAGCTTCAGAAATCCCAGTACCCATAGCGCAGCCAAAGGGGATTCTTGAAGCTAAGGAACTGGGGGTTATGAAACGTCACCATGCATCAGAAAGCTTAGAGTAAGATAACGAAAATCCAAGAATGGAAGAAGAAAATCAGCTAGCACTGGTAACAACCACTCCATCTCAAGGAGAATGGATGAAAGTAGAAAAGGGTAACCTAGTTTCTCTTCATATTAAAGTCTTTTATTTGTTTTTATGATCACCAGTCTTGGATTGGCTTGATGGAATGCTTTGAAAGCATCTACAACATGTAATTTTGTTTTCATTAATAACATTGAGATTTTTCCTAGGGAAAAAATAATGTTATATAAATATTATGTGTTTATCAATATAGAAAATATGTAGTCATAAATGTTTGTAGGCATAAATATTTATCATTTATATGTGGTTGAATGAAAAAATAATAAAATTCAATTTGTTATATTGTAATTTTGTTTTGCAGGGCAGCTTAATCTCTCCAACTCAAGTTAGAAATTGTGTTCTCGGAAAAATTGCATAGATAATTATAACTTACATTGGTTAATGCTAAATTAATAGTGGTCAATAGAATAGATAAATATAACTTACATTGGTTAATGCTAAATTAATAGTGGTCAATAGAAAAATCATCTGATAGTCTTGCTTTGGTAGGAACTAATAAATTGAGATGTGAAGTGGATAGGTAAGCATAAATTTAGGCGGGTAGTAACTATTACTAAGTCTACATATTTGCAATTTTACTCCTACATAAGTGTCAAGGAAAGTAACTCATAATAAGTATATTTATTTACATCTTATTACAATCCAGTTTGTATACAAAGACATGTTTAAATTATGGTGGAAAGTAATTGATGGTATAAGCTATTTTCAAGGATTTTATTTTTGGATGGTTTTCCTTAGAAGTTTAAGAAAAAATATCATTGTACAAATATCTAAAAAGCATGCATGAGTATTGCAACCATATTCATAAACTAGCAATTGCACCACATGTTGCAAAAGAAACGTCGTAAGGCAATAGCATACAAAAAAGTAGCCTAAAATAAATAAGATGTTGCAGAGAAGGAGCCATTGTGAGGAATGAAAGGCAACTTTTGCTTCCATGGAAGCATGTGGTGAAGGTTTGAAAGATATTGATGATGAGAATTATCAACCAGAAAATTTTCTTATAGATATTGAAATAGGCAAGTGGGGGTGAAAACACATATGTAAACCAATATAATAGAGAGCATGAAGGAGATGTATAGGTACAAAACAAAGAGCTTGAAAGAGATGTGGATGTACTGGAAATGATGAGGAAATGAGAGATGTAGAGGAACTTGTCAATGAGAATATTGACTACACAAATGAAGTCACCATTTTAATATTTTAAATTTTTTCAATGTACATGCCAAGTTCAAATTAAAAATTAAATTTTTTATTTGTTTTTTATGTAGGGACAACATCTTAGTTTAAATTTGTGCAAGGAGGAGGAGAGGAGGAGTGTCAGGGTGCAAGCTAGAATAAGAAGAGAAAGAAGAGCCATTTTCTTTGATTCTAGATCAGGTTATAAACTAGAATACACTCTCTCTTCAGAAGACTTTACAGTATATATTGGATGGAGGGAAAGGTTATGACAAAACTTGTACAAAAAACCCCTTAGGGTTGTCTCAACTTCTTGTATTATTAATCACATAATGTCAATTTTGTAAAACTATAATTTACAGTAAGGACTGACTGGGCTTTTTCTTTTGTAAGATTTGTTTGGAATTGAAAAATAAAAAAATTATAAAAGCTAAAATTAGGTAGTGAAAAAAATTGTTTAAAATTTCAGACTAAAAAGTTGAGTAAGTTTAACATCATATAATATGAAAAATGTTTTATGATTATCAATTTATTTTTTTAAGGGAGAAATTTGATATTCATTGTATGTAGTTACAAATTGTTATGTATTTACAAACTATTACAATTAAGTAATTAAAGGTAAATTTATTGTTATTTAAGAAATGAGGATTATGAACATTCATCATTATTGCTCGAGATAAATCATGTAGTGTGAAATAGTTTGAAAATTTTAAAAAGTTCACATATTTTAAAAAACTTCATTATTAATTTATTTTTTTATATATTAAGAAATACTACTCATGAATAATAAAACACTTGTAACATAAATAATATATAACAAAAAAAACCATGTATTTTTGGAATAATAAAATAGTTATAACAAAAATAATATAGAACAAGAAAAACTATGTATTTTTGGATGTACGAAAATTTAGATACATTTTATTAACTAAAATTTTAAAAGAATAATGATTATAAACCTTTAAAAATAATTTTATTAAATAATTAGTTTATATCTATATTTATGTAAGGCATTCCTATTTGAAAACAACTCCCCTAGATGTTAGGGTGTCCATGTCTGAGCCATTGGATCAAATGTTAGACTATTGAAATGCTTTAGGCCATTAGATCCACAAGTAAATAGTTTTTTATATATATTTTTTATAATGTTAATTTTTTTTTAATAAGTTAGATTGAATTTAGGTTTTTGTGACTTTTAAGTTAAAATGTTGTTATATTTTTATATGTAATGGTAAATAGTTGTATATAATAGTTTTATATATGTTTTAATAAGTTAAATTGAGGATTATTAATTTCTTCACGTTCAAACTTCTTTAGAGTGTAAAATACAATGTGTTATTTTTCATTGTTTAAATTGTATTTTTAACATATTTTTAAGTATACATCAATATTAATTTGTATTAAAATATTTTATCAATAACCAAATTATAAGATTTATACATCTTAGTTACACATTTTGTTACTTCTCATTATTATACAATATATTAATTTTTATTATTATTATTATAGCCGACATTTTTTATTTTTATTTAGAACATAAATTTTAACTTTTGTTTTTTTTGCAAAGGCTAAGACCTTGAAGTTATGGTCCAATCAAATATTTCAGAAAAGATTTTTTTAATAAAATTGAAAAAAAAAAAAATCAAAGTTATGCATTATAAATTGCATTGGTCAATATTAAACTAATAGTTGTCAATGTTATTTTTAAATTAAGATTCATTTCTAAATTTATATAAAATCTAATAATAATGATTTTTTAAATAAAAAACATCTATATTTCATATATCATAAATAATATTTTATAACTAAGTCTTTCACCAATTTTCTTTTAGGAAAATTATTTTTTAAAAGTGAAACATTATCATCATTTAATGACAATTTGATTTCATAAGATGACATTTTGACTTAAATTTATCATATCAAGTTTTTTTTTTTTTTTTCTTTTTTTTTTTTTTAAATAACATTTACATAATTCTGATTTTTGTTGTTGTTGTTGTTGTGCGTTAGGTTTGCACAGGAGCGTGGCCGACTGCATGTCTGCGCACTGCGCAACAAGAGCGCAGTCATCCCTCTTGGGGATCGAGCCCTGCCAGGGCCCCTTGCCATCATGGACGCACAGGGTCAGCCCATCGCTCCTCGTCCGCCTCCCTCAACGGATTCGACCTTCAACATGCTGCTTGCTTCTTTGCCGAAGAAGAAAAAACCTAAAATCGCCAAGTTTGTCAAAAAGCTCGATGATATTCCTGAGGTCTCCCTCCCCCCTGAAGGACCGATCCCGGTTGCTCTGTCTTTGGCGGATCGGGCTCTTGTGGGTTAGTTTATGGGCCTTTGGCCCTCTCCCGCCTCAATGGAAAACTGGGTTGCCAAGAACTGGGTGTCGTTGATCAAGAACGATGTAACCTCTTACTTCCTGGGAAGAGGCTATTTCCTATTCGAGTTCAACTCAAAGGAGGATAAAGACTGATCTTCAGGAATGGCCCCTACTTCATGGGACCTCAGGGCCTATATCTCAATAAATGGACGCCGGTCTTCGATCCTGCAGTTGATGTTCCCACGGCTGTCCCGGTGAGGGTATGGCTACTGAATCTTCCGGTCCATTGCTGGAACTGGGACTCCCTGAAACATATAGGAAATACCCTAGGTAAATTCATTGATAAAGCAAATAACGAGGACCAATACGATTGTGCACGGATCTGCGTAGAGGTCGATCTAGAGGTGGGACTTCCAGAGGCAATAAAAATCAAAGTGGGTAGCTGGACCCATTTGCAAAAGCTAGACTATGAGCAGCTTCCATTCAAGTGCCATAAATGTCACATCTACGACCACTTTGCTAGAGGCTGCCTGAATAAAGGAGAAGCAGAGAAAGGGAAGGAGGAAGGGTGGAACTAGGTCAATAGGTCTAAGACCGCCCACAAAAAATCTGGGGCTCCAAATGGGCAGGGCCCCCAGCCCTCAACGCATATTGGTCCTTCCCAGAGAAGCCAAGAAAACCGATACAAGGCTTTAAGTTTTGCTGCAGAGGAACCTTAGGAGAACAAAATGCAAAAAAAAGGTACCTTAGACAAAGGCACCTCATCGAGATCAAGGCCAGAAGAAAGTGCCAATGAAAGGCATAAGGAAACCCAAGAAGAAGCCATCGAGGAGGGCCAAGACTCGGAGGATTCCGAGGAGGAAGGGGAAATAGGAGAATCGCAAACTTCAGCAAGAAGATCAACAAGAGGGCGAAAGTCCGCTCATGAAAAAAGAGAGCAGGAAACCTATAAAGACAAGCTTTAGGGAAGTCAACCCACTTTGGAGAAGCTCTTGGCTAAAACTCCTAAGGTAACTAGAAATCAGACGAAGAGCTCCAAGGGAGCTCATCACTCACAAAAAGGTAAATGATGAAGGTCATCTCCTGGAACTATAGAGGAATGGGGAGCAAGGTGAAAGAAGAAGCTATGAGAAGTCTATTAAGAACATAAGCCCCAGATATTCTTCTAGTCTAAGAGACAAAAAATGGAGGACATAGAGTTTCTCCAAACAGGCAAGAAAGTTTGGAATAAAGGCAAGGGACATGCCATCTCTGCTTGGGGAGCCTCTGGGGGATTAGGCTCCCTTTGGAACAAATCCAAGTTTGTAAATATTTCAAAGATCCTAAACATGCACTGGTTGTTTTTGAAACTTCAACATGTGGACACTTTAGAGGTAACTTGCCTCTTCAATGTCTATGTATCGGTAAATGCAAGGGAGAAAAATGCATGTTGGGATTCCATCAGGATCCTGTTGGAATCAAAAAATCTGGAAAATGTAATTGTTGTTGGAGATCTTAATCTTACAATGCATGCAAAGGAGAAGCGAGGAGGCAGCACGGTCAAGGATCTAGCAAGGGAATGGGTGGAGAACCTTATGCAGGACTGGGATCTGCTCGACATCTCTCCCTCAAACGGTAAGTTCACTTGGTCTAATAAAAGAATTGGTCCTGGGCATATTGCTACAAGGTTAGATAGATTTTTGGTTCAGAGCTCATTTCTTCTATTATGATTGGAGGCAAGAATGCAGATTCTCTCTTGCAGCGTATCCGATCACAAACCTATAATGCTAGAGATATTTTCCCATCATGACCTTGGCCCCATTCCCTTCAGATTCAGCCCTTTATGGGTCAAGAATCCCGATTTCTTGAATCTAGTTGAAGAATGCTGGAGGTTGTCGGTGAAGGGCTCTCCCTTTTTCATATGGGAGGAAAAACTCAGAAGATTAAAAACCACATTGAAGGTATGGGCCAAATCTCTCCTGCACCCAGAAAAGGAGAGGAAGCTAGCACAAGAATGCCTTGAGCAACACCATATCCAAATTGAAGAAGCAGAAATCACAAGAGAGGTTTTAGACAAGGAGGCAGTTCTCCAAAAAAATTATCATAAGACTTTCCTACTGGAAGAGGAATACTGGAGACAAAAGTCCCGTAGCTTATGGCTTAAAGCAGGATACCGGAATTCCTCCTTCTTCCATAAACAATCTCAAGCAAGAAAATGCTTTAATTCCATTGTAGAAATTAAGGAAGGAGCCACCTCTCATAAGGATATTATAATCATCAAGAGAGAAGCCTCCTCTCACTTCAAAAATCTTTATAGTGAGGATGGTGAGATGGACCCAAACTCTAAATTTTTGGGGGTGGTTCCTTTAAAGATCACTCTTAGAATGAACTAGCAGCTGGAAGAAAAAATCACCAGCAAAGAGATAAAGGCTGCACTTTTCGACATGAAGCCCTATAAAGCCCCCGGGCCGGATGGTTTTACTACAAGGTTTCTCCAAACCTGTTGACAGATAATGGAAAAGGATCTGCACAAAATGATTTTAAAGTCCCAAAATTGTCAGAAAATTGGGGGCAACACTAATTCTACCTTCCTTGCCCTTATTCCCAAGGAAAAAAGTGCTACTGCCTTCAACATATTTCAACCCATCTCTCTTTGTAATATTGGTTACAAAATCATCACCAACGTGATAGCCAACAGATTAAAAGGACTCCTCCCTTCTATTGTCCTGGAAAATCAAGGGGGATTTGTTCAAGGTAGACAGATCATGGACAACTTCATCCTCGTCTAAGAGGCGATTCACTCAAGTCAAATGCGAAAAGAAAAAGGTATGGTGGTAAAACTCGATTTGGCTAATGCTTTTGATCATGTTAGACATAGTTTTATGTGGGAAGTTATGTACAAGTTTGGGTTTGGGTCGAATTTCATAAATTGGATAAAATCTTGTATTTCAGAACCATGGATCGCCCCCTTGGTTAATGGGAGAGCGGCAAATTTTTTCAAAGCTTCGAGAGGGTTAAGGCAGGGTTGCCCCCTCTCCTCGCTTCTCTTTGTTCTTCAAGCCTCTGTTCTTAGTTTTTACTTGGATCAAAAGCTGGTAGCGCAAGAGATTTTGGGTCTCAATATTGCTCGAGGAGTAAAAAATGTAAATCGTGCTCTGTTTGCCGACGATACTCTCTTGCTTAGGGCAGCCACTGTTCTCTCAGCCTCAAAAGTCAAGGAAGTGTTGGATGACTTTTGTGAAGCTACATGAAGCTCTCTCAACTATGGGAAATTTTAGATTTGTTGCTGGAATATCTCAGCCAGTGGCCTTGCTGCCATATCCAGAATCTTGGGTTTCGCTGCCTCCTTTGATTGGTCCTCTTTTAAATATCTGGGCCTGCCCATTTTTTAGAGACTAGCCTTCAGCAAAGACTGGATGCCTTTAATTGACAAGTTCAAGGCCAAAATTCAGGCCTGGGGGTTTTCTTGGCTAAATGTGACTGGCAAAATAGTTCTCATAAATGCAGTCCTTTGTAGCCTCCCCATTTTCCGATTCTTTGTAATTTTAGCTCCTGCTGGCATCCTTAGGAAGATGAAGGCATTAATTCGCAATTTCTTCTAGAATGGAGGCAATCAAAATGAAAAGAAAATTCCATTGGTTAGCTGGGACAAAGTATGCAAGCCTATCATGGAAGGAGGATTGAACTTTAAATAGCTTATCAACCAAAATTTGGCAATGGGAGCCAAGATATTTTGGAAAATGATAGCTCCTCATCTAGGTTAGGCGAAAATAGCACTGTGGAAAAAATATTTTACAGGTTTAAGGAAAAGATGCCTAGACAATCCCATCTCCATGAGTGGCTCGAATCTACTCAAGTTTTATGTCAAATATGCCTCTATAACCAAAGAGCACTCATACTGGATACCTGGTAATGACAAAAGAATTAACATTTGGATAGATCGAATTATGAATCAACCTCCAATTGTTGAAGTTGCCTCGCTCCAAACGTTGTGTTCCTGGTTATCCAATGCAGGGCTGAATACATTATGGGACATCTCGAGTTGGTGCGGCAGTGTCTGGCAAGGTTGGAACCTGCCCATCGTCCCTATCCACATTGACCAAAGATCGTGACGCTCTCCTCGAGCTGTTAAACGGAAAGGTGTCATTGAATGCAGGCAAAGTCGATCACAGGGGCTGGGGTGCAAAGTCTGGCTCCTACATAGCAGCGCAAGGTTATAAAAAACTGAGGGAAAAACCTCACGTCCCACCCGACCCTACAACATGGAAAGGACTGTGGTCTCACAAGTCCATTCCAAAAGTGGATTTCTTCTGCTGGGCACTGTGTCACAAAGGAATCCTAACAGATGATCGATTAATGAAAAAAGGATTTGCTAGGCCTCTCAAATGTCGACTTTGCTATGAGACTGAAGAGACAGCTTATCATATCATGATGGAATGTAAATATGCCTCAGAGATCCGGAAGGATTTCCTGAGTCTATGGCAAAATAATTTTAAATTTCCCTCATCCATCAATGAGCTATTTGTAAACTGGTTGTATCTTTATCCAGGAACACTCCCTAAAAATGACAGCTTCAAGGCAACCTAGATAACATTGCCAAAATTCATCTGTTGGCAAATAAGGCTTGAGAGAAATAGAAGAGTTTTTAGAGATAAAGGACACAATGTGAATCTCACCATTGTAAAGATCAAAAGCCAATGGAAAGAAAGTCTAGGAGACCAGCTAGAAGACATAAATTTAAGTCAACAAGACTTAGAATGGGGTGCAAGAATGGACTTGCAATTTACCAAAGAACAAAGGAAAATCAAACAAAAAAAAGATTGGCAAATCAGAGGGAATGAGAAAGAATTTCAAATTGGAACCTCAAGCAATCCAGACATACCCTACTCTTTGATGGGGCAGCAAAAGGAAATCCCAAAAGAGCTGGAGCATGGGAAGTTATCAAGAATAAAGATGGAAGAATCATGTCCAGATATGCCTGGGGAGTAGGTTACACCACAAGTATTCAAGCTGAAGCATTAGCCCTCCTGCAAGGTCTCAAGCAAGTCAAGGCCTTGGGGATGGAAGAGGTCAATGTCATAGGGGACTCTCAAATTATTATAAAAACCATGGTTGAGAACTCCATTCCAGTGGATCTCGGACTTGCACGAGTGGTGACCAGGATCAAAATTCTGAAAAACTCCCTCCAAAATGTGAACTTTTTCCATGTGAGGAGGGAGAATAATAAAGATGCTGACATGGAAGCTAATAGAGTAGCCCTCTTTACAACTGGTGCTCTATCCAAAGATAGGAATGAAGATTGGGATCCTATACCATAATTTGCTGCTATTATGTTCTATTGCATATTATTGAGTCAGTTTGTTTGTATTCATAAACTAGGAAAAATTTCAGAAATAGAATCATTAACAACATGTAAGAAATTTGGAATTAGAAATAGTAAGGCCTAAAAAGTGTTGGCTAAAGAAGAACTCTGGGCTCTAGCCCAACATTGTAATTAGATGACTGGCATTTTGCCAAAGTTATAATATAATCTCATAACCGTTCTTGTAAAAAAAAAACATTTACATAATTATGTATTTCTTCTAACATAGGATTGCTTAATTCTACAAGACATTTTTAAGTAGCAAACTAAACATATATTTTGGTAATAGTAAGTAACTAATTTATTTTATTATTTTTATTGTAATTACAAAAAGAGTAGAATATACATAGTAATATGTTTATATATACTTTTATTTCTAAGATATTTTACAAATTTTATGAATAAATAATATTTTAATTATTATTTAAAAAAATAGTCTTTACTCGTATTTAGTTATATTGAATTTAACTATTTATATATTTTATAACATTTTTAACCATTACTAAATTACTTTTCAAACACTTCTTTGATTTTTATTTTTCTAATTTTTTTAACTTCCATTTTAAATTAATTATTTTGTTATTATATTTCTAAAAAGATTAGCAAATAATTAACATTTTCTTTGTTTTATTAAAATTACACATGATTTTTTTTATTGGTTCATTATTGTTTTTAAACTTCAAAGTTGGCTAGAAAAAAGTACACAACTCATTTAAATTTACTTAGAAAACCAAATATTTTATGTTTTTTTATCTGATTTATTTTTTGTTAAAGTGATAGTGATTAGATAAGATAAGTTGGCAAAGCCTGTGGGAAGAGAGTGACTGACTTATTGATAGTGATTAGATAAGATGCATGTGGGAAGAGAGTGAATGACTTATTTAAGTTTCTTGTAGAGTATTAAATATTTTTTTTATTTAATTTAATCTTTTGTTATAGTGATAGTAATTGGCTAAGTAATTATTTATGTTATAGTATAAACTTGATTTGACATATATGTTGGTTATATTTTATTATGTTTATATTGCTTGGGAAAAATGAAAATTGCAAAGAATTAATAATTTTTAAAATATGTTTATTAAAAAGTAAGCTCCTCAACTTCCATATATATACATTAATATATCATAGTTTACTATAAATTTGTAGTGGGTAATAAATAAAACTAAAACACTCATCGAAAAGGTACTGAAAAGGGTTTCCAACCAAGAAGGGAATTTGAGCAACACCGCTTAATCATTTATGAAGAGGAAAATGTAAGAGATAGATTATTGCTTTTTAATGAGCCACACCTTTAAGGAAAATGCATACACATCCACCACCACATTGCAGTCTTTCATTTTGACTTTCATTTGGACACACATTTATTAAATCCTCGCATCACCTTACGGAAAAGGTCGAAACCCATCTTGATTCTTTACCCACCGACATATATAGAGAAAGTCAGATTGTTTTTTCATGTGAAAACTGAACGGGAACAAGGAACATACCATGCAAAGAGAAAATGCAAGCATATAAAAACCTCTTAGGTCATTATAGTCATAGGGGAGGGACGCCAGTTGTTGCACGCCCTCCTTGTCACGTCCACGCAAGGCCATGCAGTCACCACATCAGTTGTACGACACATGGCTGACTGGGCCTCCCACCTGTCATGGTAGGTAGGCAACAAAGATTTGTCTAGAAGGGGTCGCTCTTCTCCACGATTTAGGGTTTTCGTTGTCTAGCTTTTAGGGCTCAGTCTTGTTTTGTTCGAGGATAGTGTGTGGGCATTCTACTACTCCAACTGTTGTTCGACTAACCTCCATTTCTTGTTCACCTGCAGCTCCATATTTTCCCTGCCATGTATTCATTCCTGTGAGCACTGCTTTGTGGGTTGTTTAGGGTTTAGTTTGTTGTTGTGCGTGGTTTAGCCTGTTATGGATTGTTTCTGCATGCACATGGTGCAACAATGCCTGGTAAAATTGTCTGTTGTCGACACTCTATAGGGTTTCAGTCAGTTCAATGGTGAATATGGAGATTTCATGCTCCAATTGGTTAATATGAAGGTAATTTCACCACCCCTGCAATTTTACATTAAAAAAATTGTTGGTTTTCATGTTATTTTGAGTTTTTTTTACACTTCTTGTGTTTTGTGTTGCACGTATGTTGGGTTTTGGTTGTAGGTCATGTATGACGAGTTGTTGGGGTGTTCAAAAGTGATGCAAAGGTGTTTGTGCGGCTCAGTGGCTTTGTCGATGGTTGTTATAACTAATGTAACAACCCCAAAATTTAACATGCAACTAATTATATTGAATATGCAATTAATAATCAACACACAAACTATTAAGAAACTAGCATAGAAAATTCATAAACACGAGCAAAGATGACTTACCTGTAACGACGATATTCCTTACTTGAGACTCCGAAGTTGAACGCTATTTGAATCCCGCTAACCGCAACAAAGTTTTGGGGACGACTCTCCACCCAACCGTAGGTTCAACGACACATAATATTTCTAAAGCTAGCCACCCTCGAGCCCTCAATTAATGTACCACTGCCAGGGAATCATTTGTCTCAAAATACCTTTCTCCCAAGAGAATGCATGAAGGAATGATGAATCTCGTCTTCATCAACATCTATTAAATAGACCAAACAATGGAAAGGGAACCACATGCACACATTCTCTGTGTCATCATGCAACTTTTATTTATGTGTTTAAGTTTTACTTAATTTGATGTTTCTCTTAATTTAACTCTTTATTATTTTATTCCATTTTACTTTTTGTTTTTTTTTTCACAGAAACGGTTATGAGATATATTAACTGCTGGGTCTAAATGCCAGATTTCGGATTACAATGAGAGGGAGAAGGGCCCAGGAAGTAACAATAGCCCGAAGTGCTATGAGACTTGTGGACAGCTTCCAGCTTTTTTTTACTACACTTATGCACTTGATTTTTGTGATTTCCCCTAGTTTAAAAATACAAACAAACTGATTCAATAGCAAGCAGTAAACATTTTAGCTGGCAGATTATGGAATTGGATCCCATGTTTCGTCCCCGTCTCGAATTATTGCTCCAGCAGAGATGAGGACAGCTTTATTTGCTTCAAGTTCTGCTTCTTTGTTGTTGTCTCTCAATACATGGTAGTAGCTCAGCTTTTTAAACAATCTCCCCAAGCTTCTGATTCTGGATATCAGCCTTGCCAATCTAAGATCCCGGGGGGAGGAATTTGTCACCATAATTTTCATTATCACTTGGGAATCCCCAAAAATGTTAACCTCCTTGATTTCTAGATTCAAGAGCATTTTAAGGCCTTGAAGGAGGGCCAATGCCTCTGCTTGAATGCTGGAGTTGATCCCCAGACCCCATGAAAAGCTGTGGATCAAAATACCTTCAGCATTTTTTACAATACCTCCTGCCCCAGCCCTTCCTAGGTTACCCTTTGATGCCCCATCAAAGAAGAAAGAGTGCACCTATTGTTTGGAGATCCAGTCTTGAAACTCAGCATTGTTCTTCCCCCTTATTTTCCAATCTTTAATGGGGGAAATGTGGCTGGTGGCTTGAAGAAATTGCAGGTTTAGGGAGGCACCCCAGACTGAATCTAATTGATTAAGATTTGAGGCATCTTTTTGATTTCCCAAGCTCTCCTTTAACTGGAATTTTATCTTGGTCGCCACCACCTTGACATCATGCTTAGTATCTCTAAAGATTCTGCTGTTACGCTCAAGCCAGATCTGCCAGCAGCAGATTTTGGGGAGGGCAGACCACGCCTTTTTTATCACTTTGTTTTTGGGTGGAGGACCGGGGTAACTGTTCTGCCAATTTGCAAAAAGATTAGAAATAGAGGCGGGAAGAACAAAATTGGGGTTCTAGTAATCCATCAGCTCGCTCCAAACCTACACAGCAAATTTACAATTCAAGATCAAGTGAGTGGCACATTCCACATTTTCTCTGCACAAAGAGCACCTGGACGGACCATGGAAACCTCGTTTCTGCAGTTTGTCATCTGTAAGGATCTTCTTGTGGCAAAAAAGCCAACAGAACATGTCGATTTTAGGCAGAGAGTGTAGACGCCAGATCGCAGTCCAAGGGGCAGCGTCCCGGGGGACGTGAGGCCTCAAGGTGAGAATTGCGTAGCCTTGGGCTACAGTGTAACCTGCAGCCAGTAATCCCCAGCCACGCGAATCTCTTCTGCGCAGATGTATGGGGGCAATACCGTTTAGCATGGAGCGAAGACAATTGCAATCCTGAAGGAGCTCCGGAGGCACATCAAAGAAATTCCAGCCTGCCCAATGCATTCCATCCCACGGGGAGATATCCCACAGCGTGGTTTTCCCAGCAGAAGTCAACCAGCAACAAAGCGCGTTCAAAGAGGAATAGTCACCAATTGGATCATGACCCAGAATACGATCTGTCCAGATATTTATCTTCTTACCGTTTCCAGGAATCCAATAGGCGTTGGAGCTGATCAGGGGGGCAGCTTTGGAGCAAAGTCTAGCGAAGGGAGAGACGCCTTGGGGGAGAGGACCATCAAGGCATCTGAGTCTCGTGCCTTTATAATATTTCTTCCAGAGTGCAAATTGGGCCCAGCAAGGCTTGGGCGCAATGATTCTCCAGAGCAGCTTGGCTCCCATGGCTATGTTCTGAAGAGAGAGATTCTTGAAGTTTAGTCCCCCCTCCCTCAGAGGTTTGGAGACAGTCTCCCAGTTAACCAGCGGGAATTTCCTCTCATTATGTTTGCCCCCCTTCCAGAAGAAGTTTCGAATATGCTGATCCATTTTCTGAAGGATGCCAATTGGGGCCAAGAGTACAGAGAACTGAAATAGGGGAAGACTACATAGGATAGCTTTGATGAGAACAGCCTTGCCCGCAATATTGAGCCAGGTGAGCCCCCAAGCCTGGAGCTTATTTTTGAATTTTCATAGGAGCAAGTACTGTGGGCGCCAGGAGATTAGGGGGAGCTAAGGTATTTGAAAGAGTCCAGCTCTGGAGGAGGTGCGAAGCGAAACACCTTACCCGATGAGGCGGAAACAAGCGGGAGGAGTGTTTCAGAGTTTGTAAACCTGCTTTCCCTTATTGGGGGCTACTTAGACATAGCACAATAATCATGATAGCTTCTTTAAAAGGCATTGTTGAATAGTGTTTGTAGCCCCAGCGGCAAAATGTCTGCGAAGAGGGCGTGGTTGATGCTTTTAACTCCTCTAGCAATGCAAAGCCCTGTGATCTCCTGCTCTTGCATTTTATTGTTTAGATAGAAACTGATAATGGAGACCTGGAGGACAAACAGAAGGGGAGAAAGAGGGCAGCCCTGTCTTAGTCCTCTTGAGGCTTTGAAGAAATCCGCTGCTCTGCCATTAACAAGGGGAGAAATCCAAGGCTCTGAGATACAGGCCCGAATCCAATTTATAAATTTCTCCCCAAATCCAAATTTTTTCAGAACACTCAAAAGGAAACAATGCCTGACTCGATCAAAGGCATTAGCTAAGTCCAGTTTGACAACCATACCTCTTTCCTTACGCTGCTGGCTTGAGAGAATTGCCTCTTGAACCAAAATGAAGTTGTCCACTAGCTGTCTACCATGAATAAAGCCCCCTTGATTTTCTGGAATGATTGTGGGGAGAAGATATTTCAGCCTGTTTGCTATTACTTTGGTGATCAACTTATAACAAGTATTACAGAGAGAGATGGGGCGAAATTTTTTGAAGGAATTGGCTCCTTTTTCCTTGGGGATGAGAGCAAGGAATGCATAGTTTGTACTACCTCCTATTTTCTGACAGTCTTGGGATTTTTGAACCATTTTGTAGAGATCTTTTTCCACAATGTGCCAACAGGATTGCAGAAATCTGGCGGTGAATCCATCCGGTCCTGGTGCTTTGTCAGGATCCATGGCAAAGAGAGCATTCTTGACCTCAGCCTTGGTGACTTTGGCTTCTAGAAGATGGTTCATCTCAGCAGAGATTGAAGGAGGGACCCAGTCCAGAAGATCATAATTTTGAATCAGATTCAAATCCTCACTGTACAACTTCTGGAAGTGAAGAAAAGCTGCTCGTTTAATGCTTGCAAAATCTTTATGATTGGAATTGTCATCCTTAATCTCAGATATGGTGTTGAAGCATTTTCTGGCTTGAGTTTGCTTGTGAAAGAAAGAGGAATTTCTGTCTCCCGCTTTAAGCCACAGGCAACGAGACTTAATCCTCCAAAACTCTTCTTCTGCCAGGCAGGCTTTGCGGAAGTGCTGTTGGAGTTGGATCTCCTTATCAAGGATTTCTCTAGTTACATATGCCTCTTTCGAAAGCAAGTGGTGTGCTTCCAGTACTTTAAAGATTTTTCCTTTCAGCTGCTGGGTTATAAAGAGTTTTGGCCCAGCATTTTAAGGCAGCTTTCGTTCTTCTGAGCTTTTCTTCCCACACGAAGAAGGGTGATCCATTGACTGGCTGAGACCAACTTTCTTTGACAATCTGCATGAAATTGGATTCCTTGACCCAGAGGGGGCTAAATCTGAAGGGAATGGGGCCAAGGTCGGGGTGAGCCCGGAGATCAAGCTTGATAGGATTATGGTCAGATATGCTGCAAGGAAGGATTTGCATACTAACATCTAAACCAAGCAATAGAAAGGAAATTTGTACAAAAAATCTATCCAGTCTTGCTGCTATATGTCCAGGGCCTACTCTTTTATTTGACCAAGTGAACTTACCTGAAGAGGGCTTGATGTCCAGCAAATCTCAATCTTGCAGAAGATCCTTTGCCCATTCCCTCGTTGGATCTCGCACAATGCAGCCTCCTCGCTTTTCAGAGGAATGCAATGTGAGATTGAGGTCACCTGCTATAATGATGTTGTCAAGGTTCCCAAATTCTGCTTGGTTTCTTATAGAGTCCCAACAGGCCTTTTTTTCTCCAGCATTGACCGGTACATATACATTAAAGAGACAAAGGAATTCTTTAGTGACAAGATGCTGCATTTTTAGGAGCAGCCAGTGAGTGTTTGAAATTTCAGAAATTAACGAGAACTTGCCATCATTCCAAAGAGTGCCTAACCCTCCAGAGGCACCTCGGGCTGAGACAGCTTTTGCTTTGCTTTTACTCCAGATTCTTTTACTTATTTGGAGGAAGTCTGCTTCCTCCATCTTAGTCTCCTGGATAAGGAGTATGTCCGGGGCTTCTATTCTTATTAAGTTTCTTGTTGCCTCTTCCTTGATCTTGCTCCCCATACCCCTACAATTCCAGGAGACTATTTTCATTATTTACCTTTGTTCTGCTGGGCTCCCTTGGAGCCTTGGGGCTGGTTTCTCACCATCTTCGGCTTTTTTGCTAGTAGCTTCTCCAGAGTTGGTTGGCTGCCCTGTAACTTGTCCTTGTAAGTTTCCTGCTCTCTTTTCTCCCGATCTGTTTTGCGACCTCTTGCGGATCTCCTAACAGAGGCCTGAGAGTCCCCTATTTCTCCTTCCTCCTCCGAATCTTCCGACTCCTGGTCCTCTTCCTCGACTTCAACAGGTATTTCTTTAGAGCTTTCTACAACACTTGCGTCTTTGGAAGACATAGAGGGGTTCCCTTTGTCCAGGGATGTTGTCTTTTGAACCTCCACCTCCTGGGTGTCCTCTTGGTGCGAGCTTAGGAGTTCGAACTTGTTTTCAGGAGCGGGCTTAGACGGGATTTGCTGAGAAGAGGCCTGTTGGGGACCTTTGCCAATAGGGCCTCCCGGCTTTTGAGCCTTATGGGAGGTTTTGGAGCGCTTGACTTGATTCCATCCGTCCTCCTTCCCTTGCGCAGCCTCGTTGTTGGATGGACAGCCTCTGGCGAAATGGCCATAGACATGGCATTTCCGGCATTTGAAGGGCAGCTGCTCATAGTCTAGCTTCTGCACATGTGACCAGCTTCCGACTTTGATTTTGATGGCCTCTGGTAGCCCAACCTCCAGATCTACTTCCACGCAGATCCTAACGCAGTCATACTGGTCCTTGTTGTTTGCTCGATCGATGAACTTCCCTAGGGCATTTCCAATATGCATCAGAGAGTCCCAATTCCAGCAGTGAACTGGCAGGTTTGGGAGTCTGACCCACACCGGGACTGCTTTGGGCACATCCACAGCAGGATCGAAGTCCGGAGTCCACTTATTCATATACAAACCCTGAGGGCCCATGAAGTAGGGGCCGTTCTGGAAGATCAGATCTTTGTCATCTTTTGAAGTGAACTCGAAGAGAAAGTAACCTCTCCCCAAAAAATAAGAAGTAACGCTTTATTTGATCAGAGGCGCCCAGTTTCTGTTGACCCAGCTCTCAGTGGTTTTGGGAGATGGCCACAGCCCTGTGAACTGGCCTATGAGAGCTCGTTCGGCCAGTGATAAAGCAACCTGGATCGGGGTCTCTGCTGGGAGAGAGATCTCAGGCATATCATCAAATTTCTTAACAAATTTCGCAGCTTCAACATTCTTCTTCTTAGGAAGTCCTGCCAATAAGCGATCGAAATCCTCAGCAGAAGAGGGCGGGGGAGGGTGAGGAGGAGGCCCCTGGGGAGAGCCCAGCCCCTCCATGGGCGCAAGCCCTAGCAAGAACGTAGCCTGGAACAAGATGCCGGCAGGCAGCAACGCGTTTGCTCCAGCGCACAGTCTCATATTCCATTTTACTTTTTGTTAACTTTACCTATTTTTACTATTTTATAGTTCATGAGTTCAAATCTTTCTTATTTTATTACTTTTTACTTTTC
>JAXQQM020077814.1:0-144420 GCA_034641835.2 Pinus albicaulis
GATTAGTCTGGAGCTCACTAATATTGGCATCCTTCCCTTTGATGGATGCTTTGGTGATTTTTTCATTTTCATCCTCATCTAGGTCAACAAGCTAAAATTCCTGCTATGTTTCATGAGTGTCCTCCTCATCATGAATGATTGCCTTAATGAGCTTCTCTTTGCCTTTGTCCACCTGATGTGTTGTTGTAGAAGGCATGGCCCCTTCCACTCAATGTGGATAAAACACATGCATGTAGCCTCCCTGGTAGGTTTTTGGAAATGGCTCAACCTCAACCATACTAGCCCACTTAGGCTCAATATCCTCCATCTTGCTGGGTGATCCAACGTCATGATGAGATGGAGATGAAGGAGGTGAAGTGAACTGATCAGATGATGATGAATGAGCTATGGGATGAGACGGAGGGATGGAAGTGGATGGCTAGGATGATGAAGGCACATTTTTTTCATGTTGAGTGGATGGCTTATTGAATATATCATGGGCGATGAAGGTGTCCCATGCAATGTTTAGTTGATTAAGATGGTTGAGGACTATGATCTTAATGAGGGAATGATGGAATAGAATTTTCATTTGATGTTCATATTTCCTTTTCTGGACAATTAATGCCATCTTATCTATGCTTCGTAAAATATAGTATGGTATGTTCAACATCTTTACCCTAGTGAAATTCATTAAGAGTTGGATGTGATAGGAAAAGAACCTTGAAAATATGCCTTCACATGAAAAGTATTTAATGATTATCTTCATCATCGGTGCATATCTGCCTTGAAGGTGGGAAAAAGGAAAGAACCTCTTTCTCTCATTCGTATACCTTAGTTTTAGGAAGGGCACAAATTAATTTTCCTCCAAATCACTCTTTTTGAACCACTTCTCCCCAACATTCAGGATCTCTGTGGCAGCTGAAATGATGGCAGTTGAGATAGTAAAGGTGACTCCAGCTAAAGTGACTTGGTTTTTATAGAGGTTGGATATTAAGAGCCTGGTCAACCTGTCATGGTGCTAAACCCTCTGAAATTGTTCACAAAAATCATAACAACCAACATATTTAAAACATGTTACTATCACTGGACAAGCTAAAAGTTCCCTAGTGTTAGCAAGTTCAAGCCTGAGCGCTCTTCCACCTTTATGTGGCCTCCTCTCCTCTGTTTCCTCTCCTTCACTGAATATTATGTTTTCCTCCTCTTCTGTCGTGGTGTTTTTGTCAAAACCCTAGGGATTAGGAATGATAATGTGTGTAAGGTGACTTTTTGGGGATAGGAAATGGGGAAAGGGAAATTTGTGGGAAATAGTTTTAGGGATATGAGAAATGGGGGAAGGGAAAATGAGTGATAGTGTGATGGGAATTGGGAATTGGAAGCAGATGTAAAAATAAGCACCTAGGGCTTAGGGTTTTAGGTTTTAAAATATTAGGGACGGGGATTGTACTAACAGAGATTTGGGAATAAGTTTTTGCAATATGGGAAGGGTATGAGAGTGCAAGGGAAATGGGTTTTAGGAGTTGTGAGTGTTAGGGAGGAAAACTAGGGTTTTGAATGGTTAAAACACCAAAATATCAAGAAAATTACACAACACCTAACAAATAAACTTGAAGAAGGTAAATGATGATGGAAGAGACCTTTACTCACTTGCTGGAGGCTCAAATAGTTGTTGCAGAAGTTCTAGAGGTGATTTGGTGAAATTTGGATGATTTCCTGGCTTGCTAGACATATGCACAGTGTCTTAAGGCTATGTGCAACACCTTAAGGATATGTGTATCGCCTTCAGTTTGTGCGCAGCGCCTTCAACCTGTGCGCAACGCCTTAAGGATATGCGCCCTCTACTCAAATTTTCTCCAATTTTGCCCAGAAAATCTAAAAAACGATCTCTTCAAGTGTTTGCTCGATGGAATAGGAGGAAAATAAATTTTAAATTGATGTCTAAGAGTCTTTGATAGTTGAGTGAATTTAGATTTAGGTCAAAAACACACTTTTCCTATGTTTCCTTTCACTTTTTTCACACATTTGGTAATTAACCTTTTCTTTTGACTTTTCTTCTTTGCGGGATGATGTTGTTGGGGTTTGGCACTTTTCACTTTCAGTTGGTGATCTTCAGTTTGGAATATTAGATTTGAGTTGGCAGCTAGGGACAGAACTTATTACATATTATAAGCATAAAATTACATAAAAATTTATAAATAAATTACATCTATGTTTTCATCTCAAAATTACAATTTTGATATGAAATCCATAATTTAAAATTAAAATTACAACTTTAAACATATCATATTTACATGTTGATAATCATTTGCAGATGATAATGAAATGTTTATTGAGTCATTCTGTTACACAGTATTTTTCCACCGTCCCTGCAATCCCCATCCCACACATTGCAGGGCCATTTCAGTGACTTCTTTGTAGTGTCATACCTCGCAAAAAGTGTCATTGCATCCCTTGGCATGTGAAGAACATTTCCTCTATTGATCATTCCTGAAGCAGGCTCTCAAAAACACATTAATTTGGGTCAGCGCTAGTAGGCAGTTATGGCCTCGCGCTGATAGGGAAATTAACACTGGACCCCGCACCCATTGGCGCTCTGTCTTATTGTCTTACCCGCGCCGAGCTGTTTTTGGAAAGTTTTTTTAAAATAGAAGCGAATTTCCCATTCCTAACTACTTCGTGAGCAAATTCATCATGGTTTGTTCGACTGAATAGCATCAAAGTCCTTCCTTTGGCTTCTTATTTCCTATAATTGAGCAACTCCCCAAAGGATAAGGCCACCCTCCCACCTTATGAGGGATCGCAAACCACCTCCTCCTTTCATATAAATACATCCTTCTCACATAGTTTCAGCTAGCTGAATAGTCCTTACTATAGCTAGTGTGAAAAATAAGGCAGAGAGGAATCCATTGTCTAGAGAGATTTTAGGCCCATTGCCTCACCAAGTCCAATCCCCGACGAATGCTTGAGACATGTTTGACTGAACCCGTCGAAGGAGGTTGCAACGTCAAGGCTTTAAGGTTGTAAACTTCCTTTCTCTATCATTAATACAAGACTGGTTTTCTTGTTCCAATTTTGTGTTCGATAATATGCAAAAAAAATTATTCTCCTTGACCAATCAAATAGTTCTGGATGAAAATATGTTTTCATATGCTGTCACTGTTCACTTGATCCTTTTGCAGGTACACAGACATTATCATTGAAATACAGCGACATGTGAAGACAAAGATCAGTGGATCGCTGCTGCAAATGACAACAAAAGTGTTGGACCAAGGTAGGCCATCTATCCAAACTCATTTTCATTTATAAGCTAGGAGTCTAAAAGTCCAACTTGTTCCCTTGTTCCTAGACCCACTCCAGGGCTAGAGGGATCACCTTTGTCTGCAGAGGGGATTTACCTGCTCAACAAGTTGGCGACCATACTATGGATCAATGTGTTTTTCATCTCTCGTTGTTCATCTAGTGTTTTTCTTGTTTGTTTGACTTTGGTTGTTTCATTGTTTTACTACTTCGTTATGCATGTATGACTATTTTCAGCCATCACATTCAGTCTCAGAGTGTCAAGTCTGACCTCTGCTCAGTGGTTTTAATTTTCCATAGTTTTCAGCCTCGGCACTGTTATTACTTGAACAATCACGCCGATTAGCACTTGTTTCCTTTTTCACAGACGCGCCATCCTCTGTTTGGCATTGAATACAGCCTCACAGACACGTCGAATCCTGTAGGTTAAAATTTTAGCCTTTTTCCTGAGTTTTTATCAATTTCTCTTGCCTTTGGGTTGGATTTTCATCTTTCAATTGGTCCACTAGAATTTCTTTGACTCTATTTTCTTGTTCTTCTTAGATTTTTGTCTTTGTATGTTCAGTGGATTTTGTCATATTAGGGTTTCTAGGTGCCTTATTCCGCTTGTTGAGTTTGAGTTTGAGTCACTTTGGTCATTATCTTTTCATTTTGTTGATTGATTGTTTTAGCTTTTCTTTCGCTTCTTCGTGTCATTAGATTGTTGGATGATCATCTTAGATTTCGTTTAGCTCTCCATTTGTCACCTTGAGCATAGATTAAATTTCTCACTGAGTCGGTTTGAAAGCCCTGTTTTCTTGGAAGAGTGCATCCTTGTTTGGAGTATGTTTGATGTTCGTGTTGGATTGATCTCTTTGCTTTAGATCATTTCATTTGAATTTCTCAAAAATAGTCTCTATTTTTTCATTTAGTGTATTAATGCATTTTTCTTCTCATTCATCTAAAAGGACAAAATTTGCATTCTTTCTCTTAGTTTGAAAATGAAAAACGTTCTTTTGCATTAGTAGCTTTTAGTGAACAAGGAAATAGCTTTTCGTTTTCTGCTTTGGTTGTCTTAGATGCATTAAGGAAAATTTATTCTTGTATTTGATTGATTGCTGCTTCGTTATGATCTACTATCCCTCTCTTAGCTAGCATTCATCGAATTGGAATGATTTTCTTTTGCATATAAATGTGCATTAAGGATTCAAGATTACATTTGGTAAGGCCTTGAAATTGCAACATTAATTCAAGATCAACTTTAAAATGAATTCAATCAACCTAAGGAAGCATTGAAACCTAACGCATACATTTAGAGGTCTAGGCTAGTGACATGTTCTGGCATCATTAAACTTAACAGTTGTCATTCGCCATCTAGCATTAGACAACGCTAGCACAGACTTGTGCTCCCCGTACCGTCGAGTATATAAAGGGAGATCCTCATAGGTTGCAATCCTTTATCCCTAGGAAGCCGAGTCTACTGCCCTGTAACTGTGATACACCGGACACATCATTCAGGGAGACTTTCTGCACGTACGTTAAGTCCTTGGTCATTTCTCTTTCATTTGATCACCAAGGTGTATATTGCAGTTCACGGAAACTTGGTACACCCTCTTGCTTAGATTTCATGAGTAGTCATTTTGGTCCTTTCATAACTCTCTCAAATTGAAAAAATCATCGAGCACTTGTCCTTTCGCGCTCGTTCAACCTGAAAGTGACTAGAGTCATCTTTTGTCTATTTCTTGACTCTTAAAATACGAAAAGGCAGAGTTTTCTTTCAATGTCATACAATCAATTGCCTATAATCACATGCCCATTAAAGATATTTTCTTGGCTTATTCTTAAGTAATTCCTTAGTGTTTGGTCTTGAAGCCTCGAATTGGTCATCTCATTTCTCTCCTGGTTTGAGACAAAGTCACGGTGGTGGAACCACCAGTTTCATCATCCCCTTCATCAACTCCTAATGGAGATCCTTCTCGTGAAGTTTCTTCGGGGGCACCTCAACCTACTAGGCCTCTTGATTACTGGCATTCTCTTATTCTGAGTATCTTACCCCTTACTAACCGATCTCCTCTCAAGGAGCCTTTTGATATCAATTGGAAACCTTCGGGCGCTTGGGCTGGTTTTGGAAACGAGGAAGAGTTTCCTCCTCTTACTTTCGAACCATCTTTACTTGCCATCACTTTACTTGCCACTGCTCATCGCCTTTTCGATGATACTAAGGCTTCATCTAACATGGATTCTTCGATTCCCATCAGTAGTGAAGAGATTTATGTTCCTACAAGGGATTATCAACTCTTTTCGGAGAATTTTCCTTATGTCTCAAGTCAACCTTCCTCACAGCCACTATCTCTCCTAGTCAGTTATCATACGTTGGGTCAGATCATTTCTAGCATTGCATCAATGTATCAAAACTCGACACGGTCAAGTACATCGACTCCCTCTGGGGGCTCGTCTGTCACTGTATCAAAGGCATCACCCTCGACTCCCATGACGTCAATGATTTTTACATATGTCCCAGTCCAGCCCATTGTCGGTGTGACTTCATCCGCACCGGTTGTTATTACAACTCAGTCATTGTCATCATCTTCTGCTATTCGTAGGTCGATTTTTATTACTCCCATGATACCTGCTCGGCCTACCATGAGTGGATCACAACCTCATGTTTCAAGAATCCAACCTACTAGTAGTATGCCCATCGCTTCTACTTCAATTCTTAGAGGTTTCACATTCGATCAATACCTGTTGGCCATTCAGTAGAAAAATTTCACCCCTCAAGGTTCTCACTAGCCGCAAACTTCTGTTAATCCTCCACATCATTATGATGAGTACGAACCAATTGACCCCAATAATTTCACGTACCAATCGGGACAACCCTATGGTTCGCAAGGACAACCATTATAGGGACAACCTTTGGTCCAACAGGGATAAACCTACGGTCCACAAGGACAACCTTATGGTACACAAGGACAACCCTTTCAGGGATAACCTTCAATCCAACAAGGACAACCCTACAGTCCTGCTGGTCAACCTTATGTTCAACAAGGTGCATCTTATGTTCCTGGGGGAAAAATCTATCCACAACAGGGACAACATTTTTTGCAACAACACCAGCCTTACGTTCAGCAAGGCACAACTTTTGTAAAACAAGGTCAACCCTCTATTGCTCAGCAGATTCACCTTGGTAAACCGGTGGCCCACAACATCCAAGACAACCTGCTCTGCAAGGACAACTTGTTCAACCACAGAATCTGGGTCAACCTGCACCCCAGGGGCAACCCATTCAGCCTCAGGACACCACTTAAATTCCTCAAGGTCAATCCCGGATGGTATATAGTGTGCCTCAAGGCACTGCACACATTCCTCAAGGTCAAACTCAAGCATTATATAATGCACCTCAAGGCACTGCTTACATTCCGCAACAAAATCCATATGTTTCTCAGACAAGACCTCAGTGATTCACTCAAAATTAGTATCCTAGTCCTCAACCCATGTATGGGTAGAATTATCCGACTTATAACCCCTATGGACAGAATCCTCCGAAACAAAACATATGGATGCATAATTTCTCTCAACCTGGGTGGAATCCTACTATTGGTCTTTATCAATGACCTGAAATGCCTTTCAATCCACAATTACCTTTCCTTACTATGTTGGAACTTCTCGATGTGTCAAAGTTGAAGAACGATCCTATCCTTCATAATCCATATTGGCCTCCAATTCTGACTAAAATCCCAGGTGATCATCCCAAATTTGAGGGCAAGTCTGGAGAAGACCCCCAATCGCATGTTATTACATACCATATTTGGTGTTTCTCTAACTCTTGGGTGGAAAATTTTATTTGACTCCATCTTTTCCAAAGGACTCTCACTAGTGCCACTGCCAAGTGGTACATTAAACTCTCCCATGGCGTCTTCCAATATTTCAACTCTCTAGGCATGGAATTTCTCACAGACTTTCAGTTACCAGTTCGGTATGAAACTAGGACGCACCTCCTCACATCCTTGAAACAAGATCGATCTACTCATATCTCTGATTATATTCATGAGTGGAGGCGACGTTGTTGTTTGATCAAGTTTGAGATTCCTGATCATCTTCTAACTGATTGGTTCACTATCTCCTTCATTGCTCTGATTACTAAAGACATTGCTATGGGGGCATGTGTTACTGAGGAACAAGCCATCACTCGTGCCCAGAACCTTCATCTTGTGTACTCCAAATCCAGCCCATTGTATGAACTCTTTCATGATGCCCCTCAACCCAGAACCTCCAAAGCACGGACAACGCCATCCATCGATGACATCATAGGTTCTGTGTCCGATACTTCTCAGAAGTCTTCTCCAAATCATGCGAAGAAAAATTCTACTCCTTCCAATGATACTGCTTCTCATCCACCTCCGAATTCTAGTAAAATCATGGAAGTGAATGTCGTCCAATCCAATCTAGTGGATAAAACTTCCAAGGGTAAGAAGAACGGAAAAGGTAAGGCCAAAGCCAATACCCCGAAACATGATTTTGAGAAATCTCGTGTTGATGATGGTTTACAACACAAACCAAAGTACCCTTGTCTGATTTGTGACAAAGAGCATTACACCAAAGACTATCCATGACGGGCTGAGGTGAGTCGACTACTCAAGGGCACCCAAGGCACTCTGGCTATTCTTGAAGAACCTTTCCCATCATAGCAAACTCAATTGGTGGAGCAACCTCAGTCGTCCACCCCATTTGGCTCTCAAGTTTTCATGATGAACAGTCCTGCATTCGTCTCTATTGCTACCCTATCGAAATATTATACCAAACTGCGTCAGGTAGCAGGTAAGGAAATCGCTGATGGTCCTCCTCCCCCACCTACTTCTAGCACTCTTCAGATTGAAAATCCCAGTACTGAGCCTGTTGTACAACCACCTTCCAAAGTTGTACTATGTAAGTCTTCCTATAATCCCAATGCTCATGCTGCTCAACATTACAGTATTGTTGAGGATTTGGCTCAGGTGCCATCTGCTATGTCTACATTGCAAGTACTTCAGAGTTGTCTCTCAAAGCGGAAGGCTTTTCTATCTGCTATTGAAGGGATTGATCCTGTTGATTCTAGCCTTATCACTTTCGATTTGGAAAATTTCATCCCACGTCTCCCTCACCAGCTTGCACTGATCATTCAAGTTGGGATTAATGGAAAGAATATCCACCGAGCGATCGTGGAAGAGGGTGCATCTATGTGCATCATGTATACTTATTGCTAGAAATCCATCGGTTCTCCAACCCTCAGTTCATCTCCAAATTCTTTAGAAGCTTTTGACTTAATGGAATATCGCCCTCTTGGTGTTCTTGCTAGTTTACCCATTACGTTAGAAGGGAAAATGGTTAACTTCGAGGTTGAAGTCGTTGAAGCCAAGCTCAATTACAATCTTCTCCTCGGTTACAGTTGGACTCATGCCATGTTGTGTGTCTTGTCCACTCTCTTTCATGTTCTTCGATTCCCACATGAAGGAAATATCATCATTGTCGATCAGTTGACCTTTTTCACTTCTTCGTCTTCTGAGAGAAATGTTCCATATGTATATCGTATTCCTACGCCTTATGAGAGCATAGGACTAGGTATTTTCAAATATCTTGCCCTCATGGGTCTTTTTTCTCTTCCTCCATCCAATATTGCTCAGATTAACATGATCTCCAGAACTTCTAATCCTTGGATCATCCCTTCGCCCAAGCAGCTTGATTCATTTGGTGACTCGGTGTCGTTAATCCCAATAGAAATTGATTATTGTGAACTTATTTTGGCTTCAACTCTGCCTCCCTCTAAACATGCTCCTTTGAGTATGTCTCTTGACACGTATTCTCAATCCCCTTAGCTCCATGCTTCGGATTCGACCGATACCTTGAACGAGATATTTCCCACTGATGAAGCCATCGTGGAAACCATGTCTCTTGAGGATCCTCCTTGGGACGATAGTCATCATCGTTCCTCTTTCATGCATGGCCATGGGGCCATGTCTACCTGTCTTGAGATGTTCGATTCCCAAGTTCCTTCTCATCTGTTTCAAATGCCCATCCTGCCACATGACATCTTTGCGGAAGGTAACTTGGGGAACATTACGCAAACGATGCATATCGACATCTCTGTCAAGCAGGGGATTGTCAAGAGCATCCACATTTGGGTGACCTATTCTCCTGATGAGATCGAGGTCTATACTAATATCCTCCGTGAGTTTCACAACATTTTTGCTTGGTCTTACAAATAAATTCCCAACATCGATCCGAGTATAGTTGTTCATGAGATTCCTACTTATCCTGGCGGGAAGCCTATTCGTCAACGTCTTCATCCCATGCACCCTAGAAAGGCGGCCGCCATTAAGGGAGAATTTGAAAAACTTCTTCAAGTTGGCTTCATTTATCCAATTCCCTTGATAGAATGGGTTTCTAATATTGTTCATGTGGATAAGAAGCAAGGTACGATTCGTGTCTATGTATATTTCCATGATATCAATCGTGCTTGCCCTAAGGATAATTATCCCACTCCTTTTATTGACCAGATCATTGATGAAGGTGCTGGGAGTGAGATATTTTCCCTTATGGACGGATTTTTTGGGTACAACCAGATCAATATTCTTTCGGTCGATCAACACAAGACTTCCTTTATCTATCCTTGGGGTACCTTCACCTATAAGAAGCTCCCTTTTGGATTGAAGAATTTTGGGGCTAAATTTCAACGAGTAATGTCATATGCTTTCCATGACATCAAGCGCATTGTTCAACCTTACCTCGATGACCTTCCAAATCATTTAGCTAAGCGTCAAGACCACCCAGATCATCTCTATCAAATATTTCTTCGTTGTAGATACTATAACATTCATCTCAATCCGCATACGTGTGTCTTCTGTATTGATTCTGGTAGGCTCTAAGCGTTTATTGTCTCTAAATATGGAATTTGTCTCGATCCCCTCAAAGTTGAAACTATTTTTAATCTCCCCTCCTCTTCCTCTTTACATCAACTGCAGAGTCTGCAAGGAAAAGTTAATTCCCTACATCATTTTATACCGAACTATGCAGAAGTACAAAGTTGCCTACGTGATTCCCGCGTGCGTCCCGTTCCTCTAGGATGACATCGCCCAAAAACTTCGAATGCATTGAAGACATTGATTTCCAATGCCCTCTATTTGGCTGTCGCATTTAGCACTATTGCCATGGTTCTAGTGCAAGACGATGATGATGGTGATGAGAACATCATTTATTATTTGAGTCGCAATCTTCTCGATACCAAAACATGATACGCACATGTCGAGAAGTTGGCGTTGGTTGTTGCTCAAGCTATTCAAATTTTTCGTCATTATATTTTATTGCACACAATGACTGTGATTTATGATTGCAACCCCATGACCTACATCTTGACTCGTCAATTGCTGGGGGGGAAATACTCAAAGTGGATCATTATCCTCCAAGAGTTTGATTTGGAGTTTACTATTTCCCAATCAAAGAAATCATTGGTTTTTTCCAATTTGATTTTCTCTCTCCCTTCTGATTCCGCTCCATCTGGTTTCGAGGAACACATTCCATACGACACACTTTTTCTCATTAGCCTTTAGACTTCTACCTTTTGATCTGAGTTGAAAAAGGATGCTCATCGACACATCCGCCAACATTCACAACCTTATCGCATAGTCGGAGATACTCTCTACCGCATCAGAGCTGATTCTGTTCTCCGCCGGTGTTTGACTCTTGAGGAGGCTGAAAAGGTCCTCAATGATTGCCACTTTGGCGCCTGTGGTAGTCACATGTCTGGATATTATACTGCACAGAAGATTCTTCGTGCTGGATATTTCTAGCCTACCATCTTTAAAGACTGCATTGTTGTTGTCCGCAAGTGTCATGATTTCCAGATTTACCAGTGCAAGATGCACGCGCCACCCACACACCTCCATCCTGTCGTTACTGTTGGTCCCTGTGCGAAGTGGGGCATCGATTTTATGACGTGTAACCATCACTTGGCCAGGGGGCATGCTTATATTATTGTATTCTTTGACTACTTCACTAAATGGGCTGAGGCAATGCCTACACTTATAGCTGACGGTGAGACAACCACACAATTTCTATTCAATCATGTCATTACTATGTCCCTCAAGCCATTTTTACCGATCATGGTTCTCATTTTCGTCATTACATGATGGCTGAGTTGAATTCCAAGTTGGGTCTGCGTCACGATAGCTCAACGTCGTACTAACCTCAGGCCAATGGCTAGGTTGAAGCCGTGAACAAGGTTATAGTCACTATGCTTCAGCGTACGATTGGGATGCACAAGTCAAATTGGCATCTCATGTTGTTTTTAGCTCTTTGGGCTTACCTAACCTCAATGAAGGATGCGACCAAATTCACTCCATTCCAACTTGTTTATGGTCTAGAAGCTACCCTTCCGATTGAATGCGAAATCCCTTCTCTCAAGATAGTTGTTGAATTGCTGCTTAATACTTCACCAGAAGAAGAGCGTCTTCTATATTTAGAGAGGCTTGATGAAACTTGACGCTTTGCTACTCTTGTAATAGAAGCACAAAAAAAGTGGGTCAAAGCTCATTTTGATCAGTCAGTTTCCCCTCGTTCCTTTGTAGAAGGAGACCTCGTCCTCTTGTATGACCAATATCATGATAAGATGGGGGCAGGCAAATTCCAACCCATGTGGCATGGGCCCTATATCGTTAAGTGCGTTTTGTAGAACGGGGCTTATGAGTTAATTGACTATGAAGGTTATGCTTTGGATCAGCCTAGAAATGGGTTGTATCTCAAAAAATACTATGCATGAATTTCTCGTGCATGTTTTTTTTCGTACATAGGTGTTTTTTTCATTTTTGTACATTTTTTGGCTTGGTGTGCTTTCTAGCGGTTTTTCTGCTTATTGTGTCATTTCTTATTGTGCAGATGTTTGTCACTCCTTATGTTGGTTTCACGGATGGTGCCTCCCGCAGTACCCAGAATCTATCTTCTGCGGCCTGGGTGATTTATAATCCTAATGGTGAGTTGATAGACCTTCAAGGTACTTGTCTAGGACGAACCATGAACAATATCGTTGAATATAGTGTCGTCATTGAACTCTTAACTGAGGCCATTTCTCTCGAGATTAGTGCATTAATTGTTAACCTAGACCCTCAACTTGTTGTTCTTTCGCTTAATGGGCATTATTCTGTTAGGAATCCTCAAATCTTAAGGTTGTATTTACGTGTTCGTTTATTAGAAAGGAATTTCGATTACATCACATATCAACATATTCCTAGACGAATGAATGTGTTAACTGATACAATAGCCAATATTGTATAAGATAGACATTTGCGTAATTTGTAAAACATCATCAACATGATAAGATTCATACGGAAAAGAGGCACACACACACACACACAGCACACACACACACACACACACACACACACACAGCACGCACACACACACACACACACACATATATATATAACGAGTGTTTGCATCCACGTGCATCATAAGTTCAAAAAATATGTATGTTTTGTTACGCCTCGAGACATCATGTCTCTATATGTAAATAAAAGCCTAGGTGTCTAGTCGACATGATGCTCATGGTAGCATGTCATCCCCGCCCAAGCTGCCTTAGTAAGCGGTGAACACGGCTCCGACACCCCCGTAGGGTGCCCCCGCGTGCGCGAGGAACATCATCAAATATTGCATAGTCGTGATTCCGTTGGAGAGTCCCTCCAGGTTGCGTACGATTTCTCTTCCTCGCTTCCTCGCCATGAGGTGCCACATCAAAATCACGAGAATCCTCCATGCTATCTGGAGACATTCCCGTGTATATTTCCGGGCCCACATCTCGCAAATACATGGATTAACATCGTAACATCATAATAAATAAAAACATATAATAATCCTAAAAAAATAAAAATAGAGTCTTACCCAATGCTTCATCCCAATCCTCTCCTATTGGGAGTGGAGATCCGAATCACCTCAGTAAATTCCATGCCGAATAGGGCCATTCCTCCACGACAATCAGCTGTTGATGGAGCCACTCAAAGAACTCGGCCCCAGGACATATGTTGACCACCTCCTGATCTTGGCATCAAAGCTCGCCCAATGGACCATCCATGGCCTCTGGCCGGTGGTGCAGGGAACCCGCCACTCCCGACGTTGGAAAATTGGTAGCCGTTCCGCGATGAATGGTACCAAGATGGACCCGTATCCGAACTATTTCACTTGTCGTTCTTGCATTTTGTCAATTGGCATTTCATAGTGATTGTTACCGCCTCTACCTAGTTGTAGAGAATTGTTCTATACACCCACCGCAAGAAGTAGTTGCATTGGCCATGCGGAGCTCCGAGATTCAAAAACTCGTGTGATGGTATGCAACTACGTTGAGCGCCAAATCCAGAATGGTTTGGATATCCACCTTCCTCTGATCCCTTTCCCTTTCTCCTAGGCACACTGCTCGAGGACCATGCTCATGTTTTCCATTGTAGGCTCGTGCACTGTCAGATTGGTACCGCCCTCCGTGACTATCCAAAGTATGAAGTAAACATCCGAGAACTCAATCTATAGCTCCCCGATCGTGAATTATGAATCTTTCCCGATCAATGTCCCATACAATGATCGTGTATGTCAGAATAGTCTCTGGAGCTCTGGAGGCATGGTGCCATGAATTTTTTTTAAAGCCCGCAATCCCCCGAGAACGT
The DNA here is from genome assembly GCA_034641835.2 of Pinus albicaulis. Taxonomy (NCBI): domain Eukaryota; kingdom Viridiplantae; phylum Streptophyta; class Pinopsida; order Pinales; family Pinaceae; genus Pinus; species Pinus albicaulis. The sequence continues at coordinate 13,929 of JAXQQM020077814.1, forward strand.
CCATACATCTTACATTGACCAAGGCTTGCTCATCTTCTTCACTATGTTCTCTTTCCCTTCCATTCGATCACCATTTTTCTCTTTCGCACCAACAAAAACACTAATGTGGTTGTCATTAGTCAAATTATTTTCTATTGAAGTGTTTAAATAGCACTAGTTGAATTCTAAGCCAAAAATTAGTGGCCGCCATCGGCGCGCCCCTTTGGATTCAAGGCAAGTTAGCGTGAGTTCTGCTCCCGAAACCCGTGCCGACCGCCGCCTCCCATCCGGATCAAAACCCCTCCACGTAGCCAAAAAATGGGCTGCCGGCAATGAAAATTGTATCAAAATGCAGGTAAGGATATGAACTCTACCTGAAAAGACGAATCCCACGACTAGTCCTCTCGATTTCCGCTATTAGTTCCGTAAAATTGCAACATGAAAAAGGGTCAAAAGTGCTCACAAAAAGGTAAAAGTGAAAATTAATTTATTTTTACTATTTTTGGCATTTTATAAACTTTTCATAACCTTAATTAGGTTTTTTGAGCACATTTTTCGATTATTTTGCTATTTTATCTCGAAAAAATGGGTTTTACGTGCATTTCTGGTGCAACAGGTCCTCAACACAACGACGATGAAGGACGAGTTTTATTTTATACTTTTTCTGGACTCGGTAAAAAAACATGAAAAAGTCATCTCGAGTCATCTTTCAACTCTTTGTCGACTTCGAAAATTGAAAAGATTGCCGAGACTTCGTTGTTTTCGAACTCGTTAAAGGTCGCGAAACGATATCTACACTATTATACGTTTACCCTTTTTTCTGTTGGGATAGATTATTTACTAAAAAGGTATATATCTTAGCTATCGTGACTAAGAGGTTCTCTTAGATTTGGTTTTCTACCTTTCGGATCTCATGAGACTACCTACGAAAAGGGACCCTGTTGAGTTTTATTTTCCACTTCTTTTCAAACTCCCTAAAAACAGTGAAAATATTTCGAGTTCTTCCTTGTCGTACTCGTTAAACCTACATGGCATCGAAACCGTCACCATGACGTAACCGAGTTCCTACTTCATAAGGCTCGTAAAATGTACTAGGATGGATTTTTTCCGAAGGAGAAACTTATAGACAAGCACATGATATCCTCAAGCTTGTTTCCAAAAATAATTGGGGTACTCGATGCATAATGGTGGGGGAAAATGAACCAGCTTCGCCACATAGTTTCAAGAATATGTCGCCTTTGGAACATGACACTCATCCGCATTCGTGTCTGTTGGGGATATCCCTTTTCGTCATTTTCTGCTCCATGGGTTTGGGTAATATGTTTTGACCTATCATTTTCTCTTTGCAACGTCATCATGACCTCGATAACTTGATGTCAAATGTCAAATTCCGAAGTCATGTCGTCAATATGTTCAAGAGAAGTTTCCTTCTGCTAATTTTCAACCTCTAATCCTCTTTTCTGGTCAATGATGTGGGAAACATTATGGCCCTCCTTCGACTGTGTCACTTCCCGTCGACTTCAGCTCTCATTATCTAGGAAGTTGATCTAGAGACTCCCTTCGGTACCTTGGATAATGCATGCCTCAATGGCAATTTCTTCGCATTCGACGACATGTCTTCATCATTAGCCTTCGATCGAGTGATTCCGCGGGTGTTTCGACGCCAACTCACTATTCACATTCGGTGGATTGTACTCTTGAGAGCCATTTTTTGTTATTGGTGGTTTCTCTCATTCCCGTTAATAACTTTTATCATTGGCCGGCACTCAAGTGACTTTCTTGCATGTTCAACTTCGATCTCTCACTTATTCGCATGCTTGAATTTGTACTTGTTCGGGTTGAGATGGAGCATAAGACCCCGGGTTTTTTCTCGATAAAATCCATGCCGCGAGACGTTTTGGTTTATCATGACTATATGCATGAATATTTTGATTGGATGGCTGCGACATACACTCGAGTCTATTTATTGATCCTTCTTTTCCGGATGTGCCGTGTCCATACTCGCATCTCATTTTTATATGTACTCTTTTATGGATAGTTGTGCCCATTCCACATATTCATGTATCAAAGATATAAGTTTTACTTGTACTTGTGTCTTCCGACTGATGGTGTTTGGTTTGAACATGTTCTCGTAAAGAATTTCACTCCTCCCTCTCTCTCGGACCTCATGATTTAGAGGCCATCTCGTGACATACGCATTTTTTTCACCATCCTTGAAATCCCCATCCCAGAACATTGGAGGACCATTTCTGGGTTTGACTTTCAGTGTATTTCCATACCTTGCAAAAAGTTTTGTTGCATCCCTTGCCATGAGAAGAACATTTCTCCGTTGATCATTCCTGCTGCAGTTCTCAAAACACATGATTTGGGTTACATCACGGTAGGCAAGTCATGGTCTTGCACCCATAGAGAAATTAGCACCTGGCCTCACACCCATTGGTGCTCTGTCTCACTGATCGCTCGCGTCGAGTTGTTTTTGGAATTTTTTTTAAAAATAGAAGCGAATTTTCCAGTTCCTAACTACTTCATGAGCGGAGTCATCATGGTTTGTTCGACCGAATAACGTTGAATTCCTTCCTTTAGATTCTTGTTTCCCTAAATTTGAGAAAATCCCCCCAAAGGATAAGGCCTCCCCTTCCACCTTATGAGGGATCCAAAACCACCTTCTCCTCTCCTCTACATACATCCTTCTCACATAGTTGCAGCTCGCCGAACAATCCCTACTATAGATGGTGTGAGAACAAAAGCAAGAGAGGAATCCATTGTCGAGAGAGAGTTTAGGCCCATTGCCTCACCAAGTCTAATCCCCGACAAATGCTTGAGACACGTTTTTGACCGGACCGAAATAAGGAGGTCGCAACCTCAAGGCTTTTTTGGTTGTAAAATTTCTTTCTCTCTGCTTATTAATACATGACTCGGTTTTTTGTTCCCGATTTGCATTTGATATGTTTAATCCTATGCAATATGTTTGATTCTCCTTAACCAATCAAATAGTTATGAATACAAATATGTTCTCGTATGTTGTCATCGTTCTTTGATCCTTGTGCAGTGTACACGGATATTACCGTCGAAGGACCGCAACGTGTGAAGACGAAGATCGTAGAGAAAGTTGCCACATGCTACGACGAAGAGCATTTGAACAAAGTTAGGTCATATATCCCAACTCGCTTTCATTCATAAACCAGGAGTCCGAAGGATAAGAATGTTCGCTTGTTTCTAGACCCACCCTAGGGCTAGAGGGGATCACCTCTGTCTAGCAGAGGGATTTACCTTCTACAACATCCTCGCAAAAAATTGGGTATCAAAGATTCAAAGAAACATTTGGTGTCAAGTATTGCAATATTTTGCACATATACATTCAGGAGGAAAGGGAGTTCTCGACATATCCTCGCTTGATGCGTCATACCGCGATGCTTCCAATATTGAGCATAAGTTCAAACAAAAGAAGCAAGACTTTGAATCTACGAATCAGAAGCAAGGGAAAGGTTCCCCCTCGTATAGGGTCCCAGTAATAATAGGATTCATAATTTTTGAATTAACATTGATTAGTGTTGTAATATGTACATACTTTTATTTCTGCAAAATTGTTTTCCCATATTAGAAAAATAAAAAATGTAAAGAGGGTAAAAGTCCTAAAAGAAAAATCAAAGGGCTTAAAAGAAAAAAGATAAAAAAGAATATAAAAAATGAACCCCAAAACAAAAAGAGATAAAATAAAACATGAAAGTGATGCAAATTCAAATGCCACTACCATTTCTTTTACTTTTTTGCAAAATAAGATTGTGTGCAAAATCTTTGTCGAAAATGCCATAATCCATGAAAAGTCAAATCGCTTAATCTGACCTTTTCATGCTCTAAATTTCATGTTGATAGAAAGAGAATAAAGATCTAGCCAAACCGTTTAATCTTGGCATATCGCTTGTTAGGTAGAGAATAATAAGGAGCTCAAAGTACTCAATCCGAGCCCTTGGAAGAAATAAGGATAGAATTAGTTAGTTTGTTGTTTAGAAGAAAATGAATAAGGGTCTCGCAAGCTCAAATGCACCCATGTAAATGAAGAAAAAATGTTAGGGTAGTTGATCGGTAGGTAAAGGAAGTTTTCACAAGGCATGGATAGTAGAAAATTGGTCATTTCATTTACTAACTTCCTTTCAAAATCATTTCTATGTAAAATTCCCTTCCCCTTCATTTTCATTCTTTCTCCATTAATCACTCATTTTTTCCTTACAAAACCCCTTTTCCCTAAGTTTAAAACACATTTTCCTTGGGAAAAGTGAAACCCCTTTACTAATTTTCCTTTTCAATTAAAAATACACCAAAAACTCCATAAAAATTACTTTTATCCCTAAGTATAAATGGTTGAATCTATATGTCGGGCCCCACTACGTATATCCCTCCCCCGACATAAGTTTTTACATTAAAACTTAATGATAAATCCCCGCTTCATATATCATTATTAACATTTAAATTTATTTAATTTAATTCCCCTTATACATTTATCTCGTATTAAAATAAATCCCGCATATGTATATCCCAAACCTTATTTTATTTATAACATATGGTTTTATTTCCCCACATGTCATATATTTCAGCCCACTTATGGTTACCCCGCCTATTATAATATCTCACCGATCTTAACCCCATTGGCTATATTGTATATAAAATCCCGACCCATGCTAACATAAACCCTTTGTTGATAATCAATTGTATCATATTAGCTCAGACTCCCAAACCATCAAATCCCGATACTCCATCGCATCATCCCATCCGTCGATCATCACTCGACTGATCTAACTGGCCAGCAAGCCTTGTCGCGCATCCGATAGATCGATCCTTAACCACATCCCAACCCGCGATATCCATGGTTTTCGCAGCCCTCGCTCCCCATTGCGTGGCCTAATTCTATTTGATCGCATTGATCCAAACTTTACCGCCTACCACCTTTTGCCGTGCGAAACCACTCATAAGGGTTTCTCCTAACCGTTATCAAAACCACCCTATCATTTGAAAAGACCCGCACATCTCAATGTAAACGCCGTTGGTTAAAAAATGCATATAACCGCCCTTTTTCTATCCCTTTTACCACTTTCTCGTTTCACAGCTTTGTGTCGAATCAAGCATTTCCGATCGTTTTTCAAGCTACGTATCACTCTCGTCGACCTCATTTTAAACCAAAATTCAACCGTAATTCAACCATTCACTCGCTACAACTATCGCGAAGTCATCCAAAGAATTATAAATAACAAAAGAGCCTCGAAAAATCCTTTCGCTACTCGAACCTTCGCAAACCAGTAATCCTCATTTTATCCAAGTATTCTTTAGTGCTTAGTCTTTGTTTCCTAGTGCAATAAAGAAAGTAATCGATAATTGAATTAAAATAGAAGCTTTTGCGATAGTAAAGGAAACCTTCTCGTGCCTTTCAATCCTTTCCTATAGACCCTAGCCTTCCTTTTTGCATAAATTTGAAGTCCCGGAGATTGCTTTTGGTCACAGAGAATACAGCTTTTACTCGCTTAAATCAAGTAAAAGCCACTCGGGTACCTAAAAGGAAATATCCGTAGCTTTCCCAAATCCTTTTTTCTACAAACCCCGGACCTCTTTTTTTCGAGATTCCCAAGGCTTGAGTTTGTTTTTTTATTACAAATATTAATAATTGACCAATTGGCTTCTTAAATCACGTCCGCAAACCCGCTATAATATGTTAGAGGTGCTCCCTAAGGGCCTAAATCCATTTTTTTCTAAGTAAAAGATTAATCAATTGAAGAAATTTAACAAAACAATGGTTTTCAAAAAGCATTGTATCTCGTCAATCCTTTGCAACCTCCTCGTTGTAGATGTAGAACATACTCCCTTAGATGACAAAGATTTTAAGATTAATGACACAAAGTCACCGAATTTAATCTTCAGTGAGCTCCATCATTGAGCTATGAAAAATTCATATACCAAGTAGATGAGGTTTTCATTTGGGAATCTAATTCGCCAAAGCATGTATTCCCTACCAAACTTTCTAGTGCGAAGAAGTAATTAGACTTTGTCAATCTTGCGATTTCCTTGACCGTAGAGCCATAATAAACCCCTGAAAAAGAAATTATGATTACTATTACATCGTTGACTCAATTAATCAAATGCTCCGCATCCAATCTAGACTAGATGAAATTCCTTTATCCATCGAAGCTCTTACACAACTATACCTGAATTTTGACTTCCCTAAGAGGTTCGGAAATTTCAAACTTTCATGCCTTTATTTGTATAAATTCCCAAGATAAATCCTCCTTACCCATCTACAATTTTTTTTGAAAGAACCGTACATATCATTAGCATGTCTATATTTTATTCTTGGTTATTCCACAAATGAGCATGTTGATGTTGCGTACTAGGTTTTTTGTCTACTTTCACACTTGGTCGCATTCCCCGCTACCATTTTCAATTTTTCCCATTACCTTGTTGATAATAGTCATGAAAAACTCGGTCAAAATTCCTCGAAGGAGGTGTTCTCAATATTCCTTAGTCCTATTCCACATGTTTTTATATTTTCAATCAAAGAAATTTGCCATCAACCTTCAAAAGCTTGATGTTGAAGGTAACCCACACATAATCATATTTTGGACTCCAATTATCAGAAAATACTCCACACACCACCTATATAGAGTTTATTGATTCTTTCATTCATCCTATGGTCAATATGCTCGAACAACAAAGATGCGACCTATAATTAATGTGGAAATTAAGAATGTCCTATAGTTGTGAGAGCATAATAGGACAAGAGATTGGTACTTGTACCAAAACCATACAGAGATAAGGGTATATGGATCAAATATTATTCCATATAAAATTCCTAAATACCTCCCAATGAGGTTATTTTCCCTTGAGTATACAAGGCAAATTATTAATTCCGATGCAATAAATTTCCCTGGAAGCTAAGAAAAAAGTCACGCTCAAAATAAAAAATTAGGTTGGCTCTTTCATTTGTAACAAGTAGATATGCAGGTCCCGTACGCTCGAAAAGTATTTGTAGGAGTTTAAATTTAGTAAAAGTTTTCTATGGTATTATGATCCGCTTAGGAGTAATAAGTAAATTTAGAGTTAAATTTAAACTAACTCCTTATGTACATGAAAATAAACCGTACATTGAGAAATACTCCAATCAGCCTTGAATGGTTGGAGAACACCTGATAGAGGGCAGAGAGCACGGTGATACTAGTCAAACCTTGCAAACTCAGACCCTCAAGAAGATAAAAGCTCAAATAGAATCGTAGAAGAAGGATCATACACTACAGTAGACAACTCGTTGGAAACCAAATTTAAATTAATGTATAGGAAGAAGCCAAAATTAAATCCTCGTCAATGAAGAAGTGGAAACAATAGAAGTGATTGATACAGATACAACAGAAAAAGGAAAATTCACCTCCTACAGTTGATTAAAGAAACACATCAGCCTTCAACTTCAAAACACTCAAATTTATTTAGAAGCAACACAAGTAAAGTTGAAATTTCCTCATCTAGTAAAACCAACAGAGAAGGAGATGTACATTATGGATAAATACAAAGAGATAAAGATGAGAAATGAAGCCTCGAAGACCGATACATATAACTAGTATTGGAAACTAGCCACCGAGTGACCAAAGGAGATTGCTTTCTTCTTTGACTATAAGACTAGAAAGATGCAAATGACCTTCCTGCAATGTCCCTAAAGTAAAGCATCCAAAAACATCACGTGACTATAAAAAGTCATCATGTGAAGTTCAAGCAAGATGATCTTCATCCTATTGATCGATAGAATTTCACAAACAAGATGGTGGAATGCTTTATTCCACAATGAAAAATAAAGCAATGAGTGTACAAATAAGCTTCAAAACACTCTTGGAAACATCAATGATCAACTTAAGTTGGGAAAGGCATCCTCTCAAACTAAGGACAATAGAATCAAATCACATGGGAAGATTTGGTTATTGAAGTAGGATATGATCCTAGTAATGTCAAAGTTGCAGATGAATTGATTAAGAAGAAGAATGCAAGCATTGATGCATTAAAAAAACAACTAAAGTCGCCTCCTACCGAACATCCTCAAAAAAAAGGAAGTGTTACAGATGCAAATAAAAAAAGATGAGTCGATGAATCTCATACTTCAGACTTGACCGCCGTATAAAGGAAATGGAGAATGAAATGGAAAAGTTGGTCGAGGAGAAAAAATGCTAGAGAAGAAGTTCTTGTCAATGTAATTCCTATATTCAATACTCGCTATACCTTCCACATTAGCATAATCATTGGCCCCTACAGTCCCCAATGGTTTCACAACATTACCTCGTTACCTCATCAACAACTTCGAAAGAACAAAATTTTCAACAATATGCAAGACAACCTACGGATGAAGCAAGTAAACTAGTAAAAGCTATGCGTGACATGTCTATTCGTAAAAAATGAAATTAACAGACTTAAAGAACAAATAAAAATTTTGGAAGATGAAAAGAAACTTGCTAAGATAATACACAAGAATGAAAAACAGAAGACAAAAAGGGTGAATGAGCAATTGAAGAAGTTAGAAAAAGATCTAACACTAAAAGAACTAATGGCACAAACTAAGCAATTGCTATGGGCCAATATCATTGAATCTATCAATGATATTTGGCCATCCATACAGAGCTATCTATGAACATAAAGACTTAGTCAAAGCACTAAGAGAATCTATCCAAAATATAAAAGAAGAACTTGGAAAGAAGCTCGAAGAGGAAAATGAGATCATAAAATTTCTTAATTCCATGAATAGGCAAGAAATTGAAGAGATTGGAATCAATGATATAACAAAAACCATCCTAGAAGTTAGGAAGGTTATTTATAAAAAGAATTTGATGAGTACAACTTAGAAGAGAAATGCTAGAATATGGAAGTTTCCATCACAAAGTTCATAGATGAAGTTTGATGTCCTAAGGTAGAAAGGCCTTCCCAATCCTCTCCGGTTATTCATGACAAATTAATGAAGTAGGATGATTATGATAAGAAGATGAGAGAAGTGGATAAGGAGCAAGCTAATAACTCATCCATGCAAGGAATTCCAACAGGGAAAGTTCTCTACAAGAATTTTTAGAATCTGTTCTACCCGCAACATGAGGTGAAACACTTATTTGTTAACAAGCCTACATTCTCAAAGTATCATCGCAGTATGAAATATTCGAAGGATGATGAAGATAAAATTTCTAGAGACAAACTTTTGGGAAAAGATGACCGATTTAATGTGAAAGTAGTTTGCGTAAGAAATACAAAGCTATCAAATGGAAAATATATCATGACAAGAAAAAGAGCAGTAGCTTTTACAGCTATAAAATAGTGAAAAGTGAATGATAAAAAGTAAAACAACAAGAAAAAGTAAAACAACAAGAAAAAAATTGAAAGAGTATCGATGAAAGATATAGTTTAAAGTCAAATCGTAAATTACAAAGCAGAGTTTAAAGTGTATCGGTTGAAAGGTCGTAGTGAAAGTCAAACACAGTAGATAAAGTCGCCGAGTAGAGGACACTTCTACCGCCTAATTGCAGCCTTCTATTGAGCAACAATAAGAGACAAATCAACAACAAAATATCAAAAATTGAACAACAAATCAATAAAAGCAGTGGACAACTTGCATTAGTTGGATAACTATCTCTATCTTCTTGCATGAAGATATTTCTTTTTCCTTGAATAATTCCTAATTTGTTTTAGGATATTTTGTAAGAGTTTTTGTATAAATACTTCTCATATTGAAGTATTGAGGGTGGATGAATTGATGAACATTTCTATAGTTGTACTATTCTCGGAAACCTCGATGGTGATTATACCAATTTCAAGTCGACAGATCGGATTAAAGCAATAAAGAGATTATATTACAAAGATTCATCTCATAGGCCACCATAAAGTAAGTACTTTCTACTTGTTCAATTGTTTCTTGCTAAATTTTTCACATGCTTGTATGTTTGATTAATCTAAATGATATAGCTGAAATGCTATTACGTAATATGTTTAATTACACTTTGTCTTGATCTGCTTTATCATTTATATGTTTTTCTTTTGATATCCAGTATAAGGGAATTCTTAATTGCTTCCTTGTTTTGATCGACCTCTCGTCTTTCACTCATTGTCCGGATTTGAGAACCCTTAATTGCTCTCTACCCCGATTGAAACCATTTTCACCATCAGCCTCAAGGGATTTGAAGTGACTAAACTATCTTGCCTTGTGAATAATTCCCTTTAGAACCTTGATCCCGTTTCTGCTGCTTGACACTTTGACTCCATTAGCCCAATGGAATATAGGCCTAAATCTATCCATCCGAGTATTTCACCACCATACCAAATCTAAAATTAAATCCCAAGTAATCCTACATAACTAGCCTAAAAATCAACTACAATCAACAAAGATAAATCATATAGAGAGAGCCCTCTCTAAGCATTAGTAAGGCTAGATCCTAAGGCTTAAAAGTAGGTTTGTGGTTACCTCTAATATTCTTTAAAACCAAAAAAATAAACAACCCTTTTGATAATTATTGAGAGTGCTAACATATTGGCGAACCATACTGAACCAACTCGATTCTCACTTTAAAATAAATCCTAAAGGAAATACTTTTATTTATCTTTTTCACCCTAAGATTGTCTTAAAGGGTCGTTAGTAAATTTTTCACCAAAAATCAAAGCATTCCAAGTCTAATTCAGATTCGTAACTCATTGTCATAGTAGATAATCCCTGATAGAATTGTAAAGAAAAACAAAAAATTAGAAAGTTTAGGTAATAAAAAATTCATTGATCAAAACAAATTCTCTTCCCAATAAATTATCAAGCTTACAAGGCATTGAATTTGATTTAGCTTTTTGAGCAATCTTTGTTTAAAACAAAATTAGAAAGTGACATACATAAGAGAGTAATAGATCCTAATTTCATTTCATTCATTGAAAGTAAGAAGGAAACCGTTTTCACTAGATTCAGATGAAAAAACCCTAGAAGTTTATGATAAACTTGATGCTTTAACTGCAACTTTGATTAAAGAAATTGATGAAGCTTATTTTCAACATTCGATTGAATTGATTGCTTTATTTGCCTATACCCCTAAGCCTTCTACCACTCACTTAGAATCCGTAGGTTCATCATTGTTTAGTACCACCTCATCTATTATTTCCACCACACTTCATTCCATATAATCCTTCATTCCTAAGTTTCCACTTCAAGCTAGAGTTTTATTTCCAACCCAAAAATACCGCAAGTTCATCCTCTAACACTCGTTGTTGCATTTTCAAGCACTTCAACCACATTTCCAAGCACCTCTTCTAGTATCCCAACTACATCTTCAAGTGTTCCTACCTCATTCGCAAGTACCTCAACCTCATCACCAAGTACTTCGTACTTACCTCCTAGCCAAGCTAGAATCCAAGCCATGGTCGCCAGTGATGCCCCATTGGTCGTACAAGCCCCCTCTACATGCCATGCCCCAAGATTACCAAAGAAAAAACTTTCAATGTGATGGTACTAGTCATTACACTCGCCGAGCAACATGTTAACAAAATGACAAGATTATTTTGAACCGCACGAAATAGATGAAGCCGATGTTCAAATGAGACTTTTTGCTCAAACTTTAGTCCGGTGATGTAAAGAAGTGGTTTAAAGGTTTTCTCCCCAGCGGTAGTATTGCCGATTTAGTCGCTTTCCGCAGGATGTTTCTTAATAGATGGGGAAAAAAATAAGATTCCATTACAAATTTTGTCTCGAATTTGAAAACATAAAGAGAGCACCTAATGAAACAGATTCCGGGACTATTGTACAATATATAACAATATTTACATTGCAATCCCCTCGCCAATCTTAAACCTCCTCCAGTTTTCGCCTTAATCAAATTCCCCCGATGGATTTGATACGATATGGCTTACCAAATGAGAGAGAGAAACCCTAAACCTTAGAGCATATGCAAAGTAATGTCGTAAGTGTAGAGGCAAACTTGTTAACCAAGAAAGTTAGATTAAGAAATGAAAGAAGAGTGACAATAAAAGAGGAAACATCAACCTCGGATCCGAAAAATAAATAACTTAGCAAAAAACATTAGAAAGAATGATGGATAGGTTAGATAATATGGAAAGGAAGCCACAGATGGGATAACCAACAACAAGGTCCTCAAATAAGAAATCCCAATTTTAGGAAAAACAACAACACCGGTAAATCTAGAGAATCAACACTCGATCAAACAATAAGACCACCTTTCCAAGAGAACTATGCCGAAAGTTCTCACCAAAACGAAGATGATGAAGACACTCAAATTAATCTAATGGGCGTTAATGATGATAACACCATTTTTCCTACACAAGAAGAACATGAGTTATATGAATTACAATAGTTACTTAGATTCTGGTGAGCCTTTTGATTACAAGCAAGGTTATGAGTTTGCAATTAATGAAGTTCATAAGCAATATAACATTAGGAGTAAGAAAAATGTAGAAGCCCCTATTAAGAAATCTGCTCAAACACAAACAAAGAAAACAACAAAGGTTCCTGGAACCAAAGTACTACAAATCCTCCCTAGGGAAACCCAACAAAATTCAAGTCCTAATCAGAAATTTCTAGTCCTAAAATTGCACAGATTCTAAGATTGTTGACATTACAAGTATTTATGTTCAAACATCGACTGTCCTAAAAAATCTGCTACCGCTAAGACAATAACTTTTGCAAAAACAACAATTTATGATCCAAAAACATCCTCCGCCGATCCAAAAATCAGTGATCTTAAAACAACCGCTCGCAAAAACAAGTTGATGAAACTTCTAAAACTCGCCAAAGTTACCACCGCTACTCAAACTTTCCTTGAAAAGAAGACAAAAAGCAACAAAAAAGTGGAAACACAAACAGAAAATGAAAAAAACAACCGTAGAAAAAGAAGAGAAACATACTCAAACTACAGACTTACAAAAAGAAGAAATAATTCAAGTTAGGAAAAAACACAAACACCATTCAACATCCAAACCGAAATTACCAAACCGAAGATACCTATTCCTTTAACAGTAATTGGTTAAGCATGATTTATACAAATCACAAATCACCGACACATTAAACATAAATGAAGGAGAAGACTCTTTTTAATTTGAGTGATGACCAACCATAATTAACTTTTGGTCCTCGAAGTAAATGGAAAACACCAAGAGGGAGGAGTTCCTCCTTTCTACATTAGCTTGATCGGTCATGATCGCATTTTACATAATGCTATGTTAGACTTAGGACATTCACATAATTTAATGCCAAAAGCAATAATGGAAACCTTGAATTTATACATCACTAGGCCTTATAAAGATCTTTTCTCATTTGATTCCAATGAAGTGAAATGTTTAGGCTTAATCAAAGTTTTATGTGTCACTTTAGTTCAATACCCCTGGAAAAAAGCATAGTCATGGATATTGTAGTAGCCGATATACCTCCTAAATATGGAATGTCGTTAGCTCGCTCATGGGGAGAAAAAACTGCAGTGGATCTCTACAATTAGACATGTCTTATGCCACTATTTCAGTTTTTGGTCCACCCAAGAAACTTTACAGAGAGAAATGAATGAAGTACATGGTTAGTAGTGTAGAAAGACCTCGAAATTATCCCATTTATTATACACCTACTCGATATGGATTCTTTCATTTTATGTAATTTACGAACCGGTATAGAGAACAACACAAAATTAAAAACAGAAAAAATAAATATCCAGACAAAGGTGAAAAACATATTTCATGAATCAATGTGGCACCTAGACTTTGATGGATCGCTGAATAAAATAGGAGCGAGGAGCGAGGATTTTGGATTCAAAACATGAAAAAAAAACCATTTTGAAGGTCATGCCTTTAGATTAAACTTCAAATGTACAAACACCATGGCGGAGTATGAAGCTCGATTTTAGGATTGCATATAGTTAGAAATTTAGGAGGCAAAAGAGTTTCTATCATGGGAGACTCGATTTAATTGTAAAAAAAGATTAGAGGAGAATATTATATATATAATCCTAGATTAAGCTAATATAGAGAAACAATTTAGAATCCGATTAAAGAATTTCTTGAGTGTGACTTTGTCGCAATTCCCCGGGAAAACAAAACATAGAAGCACACAAACTTTAGCAACTTTTGCTAGTACCGTAATCCGCCTTTTCAACCAAATCATCAATATACAAAAAAAGTAAAGCACATGCCCACTATACCAGACATAATCTAAAATATTGGCGTATATTTTCATAGGATGAGAAAATATATCATTTCATGAATACTCTGAGGGAGAATTTCATAGTTGTAACATGGACACAGATTGTACAGAGAGATAATAAAATAGACGAGTGAGATAGATGTAAATAACTTAGATTTCACTAAACCCACTAAATTCACTCAAGTAGAAATAGATAATTTAGAAAAAGTAGAGATTGAATAATTAGCAAATGATGATTCCGACATTTTAAACCTTAAAAACAACTTTTGACCTAAGGGATTAGCCCCATTAGAAGATATTTTTTGATTCAAATGACATTGCAAGAAAACCAAAGATGGAACCATTAAGATCAGATATAGAATAATGAAATATAGGAATAGAACAAAGGCCTAAACTCATCAAACTTTCAAAATCCTTACCTCAAGAAGAAAAATTGAAATACATAGCTCTGTTTAAGGAATTTCGGGATGTATTTGCATGGAGTTATGAAGACCTAAAAATCTTATGACACTAGCATAATACAACACAAAATACATATAAAAGAAGATCAAAAGCCTTTCAAGCAGAAGCTTATAAGAATCAATCCAAAGTTTGAATGCCTTGAAGTGAAAAAAGAGGACAAGAGATTGTATGAAGCTCAGTATAATTGCAGTCTATCAGATATTCTGATTGGGTTTCTAACTTAGTTCCCACTAGAAAAAAAAAGGCGAAATCGTACTTTGTGTTGATTTCCAGAATTTAAACAAAGTGTCCCTAAAAGATAACTACCCTCTCCCCAAGATGGACCCTATTCTACAGAGGGTGTTGGTTCATCCAAGATTTCATTGCTTGATGGATTCTCTCGGTATAACCAGATTTTAGTTCGACCCGTGTAAGACCAACCAAAGACCGAATTTACTACTCCTTGGGGGTACTTTCATGTATGTGAAAATGCCTTTTGGATTCACGAATGCGAGAGCCACTTTTAAGAGAGCTATGGATATAGCTTTTGCTAAAAAAATTCATGATTTTATTGTAATCTATCTAGATGATATAACCGTATTTTCAAAAACCGATAATGAACATCTAGATCATCCGAGACAAGTGTTTATCAAATGCGGGAAATTTGGCATTTCTTTGAATCCCCAAAAGACTCTCTTTGGACTTGAAGAAGGCAAAATATTAGGGAATATTATATCAAAAGAGGGAATTATGATAGATCTAGCCAGTAATAGAGGCCATTTTGAACACAAGTCATCCTAGAAATATTAAGGAATTGTAGGCTTTCTTAGGTAAAATCAATTTTCTTAGAAGATTCATTTCAAACTTAGCAGTAAATAATTAGAGAACTCAATAACATGTTGAAAAAAGAGTCAACACTTAAATGGATTGTAGAGGCCAAACAATCATTTGAATCAATCAAAAAAAGCCCTTACAAGAACACCAATCCTAATAAGTCTTGATTTCAAAAAAAGATTTGATTATTTTTTCTTTTTGCTTAAGAACATACTATTACTGCTAGCTTTTATCGCGTAAGAATGATGAGGGCTATGAACAACCCATTTTTTTTCTTCGTAAAATCACTTAAATATGCCACTTTAAAGTATAACATATGGAAAAGTAGGCACTAGCATTAGTGAAAGCTATCAAAGACTTTAGAGTGTACAAATATTGTATTCACACATCATTGCTAATGTTCCAAATTCGATAGTGAAGGAAATTCTAACTCGAATGGGCACTCGATGGTAAAAAGAGGCAAATGGATTGCCACCATTTTGGAATATGACATGGAAATTAAGCCCACCAAATTCATTAAAGTTCAAGGTTTAGCCAAACTCATGGGTCGAATGAAATTGTCATGCTTTAGATATAAATTTTATTGCCCAATTAGATGATCAGAAGAGATGGCGACTCCATAGATTAGTGAAGCCTTTTTTAGATTCACCATGGTATGAAGATATCATATTTTTATTACTAAATTTACAAGCTCCTCCAGGATTATCAAGAAATAAAGCTAGATTTTTTAAGGTTAAAGGCAACGAAATTTTGTATCATAGACAATGCATCGTTTTTGGAAAGATCATGGTGGCATTTTATGTTGAACTCTTAGTTAAACCGAGAGTGAATCAGTTTAACACATTCATAGTCTTTTTTTAAACCTTTTATTCAAACTAACATACATCTTCATTTCGTGTCCAGCTTAATATGTAAGAATCTTAGAATATGAGCAGCAAGTATTAATGTAATAGAACAACAGACTTAATATGAGAGCAACAGGTATTAAGCAGATGATATAAATCAGATCAACACATAAAAATCATGCATAGAGGCACCAGATATAAGTGGAAACCCATAAAGGGAGAAAACCACATCTTATTATTGTTGTGATGCAAAGGCAAGCTCCAAATTCCTCTCACCACTGTTTTTCTCGTAGTGCACCAACCTACAAGAGGCTCCTACCTCAATTTCCCGCAAGCTACAACTTGCAAGGAAGCACCAACTCCCTTCAATTTTCTGCGAGGCACCAACCTACAGGGAGGCTTCAACCCCGCCCGCCATAATCGACGGCTATCAAGCCGCAACTTGATAGGGAAGCTCCAACCTTCCTCAATTTAACAAACTCGAATGTTTGCTGATTTACCTCGGATATCAGCTCGTTTCCCGTAGCTTCTCTTTCTGCTCTTCTTCTTCTCTTAATATTCTCCTCGCCTTATTCTTCTATATTCTACATTCTCTATATTTTCTCTCTCTCTCACTCTTTTTCTTATCAAAATTGATATTATATAGAAGTTCTCACATGATCGTTTGTATTTCACAAGGAATTTGAAGTGAACAATCATGACTCTTGGGCTTATGTCTTCTTATTCCTTTTTCCAACTCATTTTTTAGAATTACTACAATATGTACAAATTTCCATGCTACAGTGGGATTTTGTCTTTTCCTTAGGATACTTGCCTTTGCATCACAAACAATTAAGAAAAATATTTACATTTACATTTTTTAATTATACATCTCAATTCCACTCAGCCTTCTTTTTTCCGAATTTTGGATTTACTGGCTTTGTCTTTTCTTCTGTCTCGTAGAGAACCTCGTTTTATATACTTTGGTTCATCGTGTTTGTGTGCACTTGTGTATGTGTTCCCTGTCAAACTTGTAATCTCTATGTATCTCTCGCATGCTCTCTTCTTCTTTTTTCCTTTTTTTCATAACTCGCATTCAAGTTTCATGCCCAATCATTTCCACATCGGGCAATATCACACTTGTCCTATTCCATGCCGGAAATTTCAAACAAATAAGGTCGGGCTATTTCAATTTCTTAATTCGTAGAGTTTAGATATTAATTTCATACTCCTCTATAGTTATAACCCGACAATCTCTTATGTGTACATATGCGCTATTTCTCGCATTTACAACCATTATACGTGACGTAATAGGTTGGGCTATTAAAACCATATTGATTGACCCTCGACATGTGTCATATATATTAAACCACATTCGCTCGTTCCATTATACGTAATGTATCCAAAATATATATACGACGACCTTTGATTATTAACGCATCCCCACAATAATCGGTCTACCTTTGTTAAGTCTTAAACCTTAATCAAGTTCTTTTAATATATTCCATCGAGTCCTTGTATTAAAGTTAATAAACCCAATTCGTTACATATAACTTTGTCCCGGCCCACAATACAATCACGAATGCATACACCGTACCTTTGTTAACCACCGGGATTCCTTTATTAACCTTCGCCTGAGTTCAACAAGTGATCACCGTTAGATGTTGGCCCACCGGATCAATGGTCTATAACAATTTCGCTCTGCGCTTCTGGACGGTAGTTAATGCGCGATGGCACACGTTAAACGATGGTTTTGAAATGTTGGTCGGGACACGTGTTGATTCCCCGTATGGAATCGCTCCTCCTCCGGGAAATAACACTTATGGTCGATAGTCGGTACGGAGAATACCACCATTCACTTTAAACCACTATTCATTGTTCATCCGGTTCTTGATTCCGGTCCCTCCCTACGTTCCAAGTTCCGACCTGCAATTGTTATTTAACAAAATGTTCACTTTTTCAATGTATTTTTTATTATTCGACTCCGCTCCATTCAATTATATACATATATATATTTTCAACTATGGTTCCGCTCCTATTCACGCCGGTTCTTTCGGTGTATGCATATATATAGAACATATATATATATATATATAACGCACCTACCATATATATATAATGCATAGTTCTACCATATCAATCGAATACAAGTGCTCCGTTAAAAAAACTTATGTTATGTGTAATGCCCTACCGTATGAAAGACTCTCGTAATTTATCTATATATGTACATATTTTTGTAATAACAACGCGTTTCTCTCGCAATGACATTTGTGGCTCCGCCTCTGTCACTTCGTCACTCGCCTCTATCGTTGTGATAACAGCTCCCTGTCTCCGTATTTGCTTCCTCTCGTCTCGCCTTTCTCTTCATTTCCTCTTTGTCTCGTCTTAGTCTCCTTGTAATCGTTCCTCGTTTCGCATCCGCTACCTCCTTTGCCATCAATGACAACATTTCCAACAGTCTCCCCCTTTGGCATTGATGGCAATACATACATTTTCTTTGTTTGCCCTGCTCTTTCTTCTCCGTTGCTTGCTCTTCCTATTTTTCCTTCTCTTCCTCCCTCGTTGTTTTCTCTTCCCCGCCCCTTTGACATAAATGGCAAAGGGTTGCTTTTTGCATTTCCCTCTCTCGAGTTATAGAGCTAAAAGTGTGAATAATGATACTTCATAGAATACATTGTATCAAATTTATCTTAGTTAGAGATGTATGATTGGATTCAACAACTAAAATGTCGAGAGGCTTCAAATGATAATCACTACTCGTCTTTTATGTTTCGCATTATCAATATAATGTTTCGAACACAATACCGATCCTTTTGCTCGTAATTGACCTTTTGATGCTTGAATAATGCGTATAACTCTAGGTTGATAACTTGGTGTTCTTTTTTCCCTTAATCCTTTGATCCCCGAGGACTCGATTCATGCTTTCCTTGCTCGGTTGTTCTCCCCCCGGAATGATATTTTTGTTTTTTGTTCTCCCCTTGAAATTGTGCTTCCTCTTTATATTAGAGAGTAGCATCTCGCAGATACTACCCCTAGTTTATCTCTCAAGTATTGAAATGGTTCTCTAGCAAGAGGTTTGGTAAATATATCAGCCCGTTTGTTCTTTTGTTGGCACATACTCCAACTTTACTATCTTCTCGGGCCACTTGTTCTCGGAGAAAACGATACTTGATTGGAATATTTTTAGTTTTTTGAGTGAAGTACAAGATTTTTTAGATATACTTATAGCACTTATATTATCACATTTGATTGAGATAGGTTCATCAATGCTTACCTTCATGTCTTGTAAAGTTTTCTTCATCCACATGACTTGTGTACAACATGTCGCTACTTCAATATATTCGTCGCTTGCGTAGATAGGGAGATAGATGTTTGTTTCTTGCTTAACCATGCCACCATACTTTCTCCTAGATAGAATGCACCTCCACTTGTACTCTTCCCCGTCATCCACACACTGCCCAATCTGCATCTCGTGTATGCCGATAAAGTGAAGTTTTTTCTTTTTAGGATACCAAAGTCCATACCGTGTTGTTCCTTGTAGATATCCGAATATTCTTTTGATCGCAAGAAGGTGATTTTTTTTAGGTGCTCGCTTGATATCTAGCCACTAGTCCCTACTCGCTAGCATGATGTCCGGTCTTGATGCAATCGTATACAATAGACTTGTTGGGGCCCTTGTTTTTGTTTAAGTTTTGAACTCTTGGCCAAGACATTTTGAACTTTGACTCTTTTTTGAGTTGCGGAATAAATACACATGGCAACCGCGACCGCGCCGCAGCCGATCAGAGTTGCGGAGCTACCAAGGTGGCGTGGAAGCACTCGATAGACTGGAGATCGAACAGAGATAAGTGCGGATGAAAGAAATACAACAGAAAACGTAGTGGAACACGCAGACATCGAAGAGAAGCCGGGAAAAGCCAAAGTGAAGACACAGAGAAGTCGCTAGTCGCGAGGAGCGGGTGAATAAATGACGATCACCCGACTGAAAAGAAAGGTTGTTGAAGGTTGAATGGATACGAGAGAAGTCGCGAGGATCGAGACCTCGAGGAAGGACGCGTGTAGAGCAGCTCGCGGAAGAATCATGCTTGTTCTTCCTATGGTTTCTTACTTTCTATGTTCTTCCTTTTACGTTCTAAAAACCATCTCGAATCGGACTTGTGAGTTATTAGAGAAGAAAGCTATGTAATCATGTGTTCGGCCGTAAGAATAATATAAGGGAAGATTGTCGTCTCAATAAGTTGTTCATGTGCTCGTAATGTGTTTACACCGATTTAAAATTTTTAAGTTGCGACTCATCCGAATACTTAGTAAGTGATCTTGCATGTGTAATTTGGTATATGTAATGGATGCACTTTCTTTCTTTGGTTGCGGGTTTATTCCTTACCAGTGATCTCATCCCCTTATGCATGTGGTCGCGCACGCCTTGGGTGAGACGCATCGCTCTCCAAGAGCAGGGGTGAAAATGCCGCGTGTTCCTAGACTACACCGGACCCCTCATTGGCCACAACCCTTGAACCCGGGTCTTGCCCGCGAGACCCGACTTTTCGCCAACAAATGGTTCCGTTGCCGGGACCTCGCATGTTCGAGGGGATCTAGATCATGGTCTCGAGGATTTTTGAAGGAGCAATACGGCGATGGTGGGATGATCATCTTGACCACGCTTATTGCTCAACAAGCAAAGCCGACCAAGAAAAAGGAGGCGGCGATCGTGGGAGCTTGTTCTTTTCTCCGACTCAGCCTAGTGATACGTACGAAATTTTCTGGGGAAGGTTCCCTACGAACCTTTACAATCGGTTGCGGAGGTTACGAGCGACGGTGCCCCAAGAAGGCTCGCGGAAGATAAACCGCAGTGGGCGCACGAAGACTCAGTAGCACCGCATCGGGTAGATACCGAACTAACCCGCGCAAAGCGGATTTTTGGGTAAGGACCACGTTGGAAGGATATGCTCGTGGAGTTTGCCGCCGAGTGTTACCAATCCTTCTCGAAGGCCGAGGTCGTTTTTCACTCGTAGCCGAGGGGGAAGTCGTTGAAGGAGATTCCGCCGTGGATCAAAGCCCCGATGTTGGACGAAGGGTTGATTGAATTCCACAAAACGAGTATGGAAGCGTAAACCACCCGTACCGGGGAAAGGATTGAGGGGACCGATGCCGTGTAGACCGTGAAGAGTGGGGAGCGGGGGATGGACGTTGAGGCCGCATGCAAGTTGCGGGAGTCACGTGCGCATCGGGCGGGCACGCATCGCCGATAGGTGGCGAAGAAGGGTAATGAGAGATTTGAAGAGAAGGGAAATCGAGAGGAGAAATAAGAAGGAGGCGCCTCGTAAGACAAGAACCATGGGTTTGGATACCCGGACAGGGAGACGGGACGACAAAGTGGACGTACGTTGGGTGCATGGGAGCCCGACGACGCGGAAAGAGAAGTAACGACTAGCGAAGATAACGGAAAGATGCGGCCCGAAGGAAGTTCCGATGATGAATGGCACGGCGTGATGCGACGAGATGTTCCAGACCGCGACGGCACCCATCCCTCCAGGCAGCCCTACGTCCCACCTTCCGTATGGCCGGGATCCCGACCTTCCCCCGGTACTTTATCAACCTTTAAGAAATATTTTTTATTCGACTACAAGCATTAAGTCGGGCCCATATAGTAGTTCAGATGCGTCGTAACGCCCCTGCATGCGCAGCATTACTAGTAGTAGTATTTTCCCTAGAGGGACAATTACGCAACCAGACCCGGAGGTTTTATCCCTGGTTAATTCTCCGCAAGTACACATGGTCGGATCTTTCACCCGGTACCCCGAGTTTTCTCGTCTGGGGAAATGACGACGTAGAACAACACCGGTATCCGTGCGAAGCCATCCGGAGGGCTCGACGGACGCCGGGATGCGGGAAGTTAATAGAATTCCAAACCACGCTCGAGAGAGAGCTCGCGTTGGTTCATCAAGTGGTCCGAGGCGCACCCTAACCCCCGTAATTGCGGACGTGAAGTGGGATTTTGTCCATGAATTCAAGCTCCCCCTGCACGGGACGCAGCGGGCTCGTCCGAGCCGTGGGAAATTAAGCGGAAGGAAGGAGAGACCGCGTGGGAGTTGATGCGGCGATTCAAGGACGTGATCGGGAAACTCAGCTACCCGATCGATCCAAACCACCAGAGGGACCGGGTTCATCAAGGCTCGCTCCCCTTGACACGAACCCCTCTCACTCGGCAGAAGATTGATAATCTGCAGGGATGCTTTGGAGCGAGGCCATGAAGATTGAAGCCATGGCGGGATACCCCCGGGAATACGGGGGGGGGGCCGGGCCCCCGCAAGACCCTTCTCTCGATAGGGTTGCAACACCGGATCGCCGCCTTGACCGAAAAGCTCAAGGAAATTCAGCCAGCGAGACCAGCCGCGACCGAATGTTTGGTGTACCCATTGCCTGGTCGAGGGACACGTCGCAACCGAGTGTCCCTCGGTTGCGCGGCGCAGAGTTGGACCCTCGGTTGCAGCAATTCGGGGGGGGTCCACCACCGTGGGGGTGGCGCGGCGATGAACCCGCAGGGAGTCTACCAGCCCGCAACGGACCTTTGCGGGGTTCCCACCGCAACCGGGGTCCTCCACCACGAAAGTACCGTGAGATTTTCCCTGGACGATGGGGCATCCTCCTCGGATGTGCCCGATATTACAAAAGTACTCCACTGTGCCGAATAATGTATACCGCAAATTCTCGTGTGTCTACGACTCACAACACCGAGCAAGGCAGTGGCGCTTGACGCACTTGCGGATCGATTGATCGTCCCTCCTACGTGGTGAACGAGGCTCCAAGAGGAAGAGGCGAGGCATGCGGGGAGGCCGAACAGGAGGACGCTGGTCCGGTAAAATGCTGCAACCGTGACCGGGAGGGTCATGTAGCTCGAGAATGTCCCCTTCCGC
This sequence comes from Pinus albicaulis, assembly GCA_034641835.2. Lineage (NCBI taxonomy): Eukaryota > Viridiplantae > Streptophyta > Pinopsida > Pinales > Pinaceae > Pinus > Pinus albicaulis. Next base: position 37,097 of record JAXQQM020077814.1, read on the forward strand.
GACGACCCCCGGTGTTCCCGGGTCGGGTCAACGCCCATGCTACGCGAAGACCGTCTGGAGCTCATCAAGAAGTGGGAAGAACATGTGAGGCGGAGGGGAGCGAATCCGATAAACTCGTAACCGCGCGAAAGACCGCAACCCCCCGACATGCGAACGTTGCGATAGTAACACGGGGCGGAAAGAAGACCGGGAGACGATGCCCACGAGAAGGAGCCAGCACGAGTGGTTCGGCTAGCATCCCCAAAGAAGTTGATCGGGCCCGAGGTCCGGAAGAAGTATTTTCGGGAGGCGGTTGAGGCATTCGCCCGCTGCGGGAACGAGGGAGGGCCGGGAGGAGCCCCGGCGGCCGAATCCGGTGCGCGGATCATCGCAGTATGCCGTGGTCGAGGATTGGCTCCGGCTATTCCTCAGGATTGTTGATAACGCCGTGCCGCGGCAACAACTCAAGCATGCTTTAGACGGAGCGCCGCAGGGCACACGGAACCCGTAGATCCGGTGGACGCTAGGCCTCAATACGTGCAACGTGTCGAGCGGAACAAGCAACGAACAGCAAAGAATTCGGCTTAACACGCGAGTCGCGAGATTCCAAATCGGCGACACCATGTTGGACTTGGGGTCCGACGTCAATATATTGCCACGAAAGACATGGGAGGCTCTTGGAAAGCCACGACTCGCCTATTCCCCCAATCCAACTCCCGGGATGGCGAACCGAGATCGTATTTTGCCAATCGGCCGACTCGAGGGTGTCGAGGTTGACGTTGCGGGGGTGAAGACATACACCGACTTTGAGGTTATTGATATCATGGGCGATAAGGACCCCTATCCTCGCTTTACTTGGCATTGATTGGGCTTTTGAGAATTACGCCATCATCGACCTCAAGAAGGAGCCGATGATTTTTGAGGATGGGGAGGTACGGGTCACTCAGCCTCTCGACCCGTATCGTGGTCCGCAATATACGTAACCGGTGGACGATCGGGAGGATGCTCGGATAATGGACCATCTCTATCGATGACCGCAGAGGAAGCGGGACGATTATATTAACCCGACCGCAACCGGTTCTATCGCTGGCGAGTGTGCAGAGCTCGGAGCTCTGATCCGAGCTTGCGTGGGAAGACTCGGCAGCAAGGGGGGTATGAGACAACCACGCGGGAGATGTGCCTCCATCGCTCGAGTCCGGTGGGTAGGGACCGAGATCCGCGGATACCCCACATTATCTAACATGCAAGCAGAGTGAATACTTTTATTGCCAAGGTGGAAGACCGGGTCCCGGAGGAAAGCCGATACCACTCTTGGATGTGGCCTTGAAGTCAACATCGGGACGATGGTGGAACAATCACCGCAACACTCTATTGCGATGGGAGCGTGTGGCGGTCGCTCTACGGGCACGCTTCAAAGAGGATGAAGGTCCCCGCATTACACTTAAACATCATGGAGCTTCCGACTCGCGACAACATTTGCGGGCGTGCGAGGAACAAAGTGGCGTAGCGCCGTGTACCCTCGAGGAGTTGTGGGTCCACAGGTTTGTCCACTCCCCGGGTACAATTCCCTAGGCCTCGGTACCCGGAGGAAGAGCGGAAACGGGGAACCCGCTCCCCGGCAAGCGGTCGCGGAAAAATTCGGGCCCGCAGCTTCTCGTTCGAAGGGGAGACGGTGCAGGGAATCTCGTGCACTACAAGTCGTCAAGGAGGTTCCCGTTTTTCCGCCATCCCGAGCCCGATGAGGGCCCTGGGGTGGCGTCACGCCCCGAGGTCAAGCGCGAATTGGTTTGCCAACGGATTGACGGCGATCCGGAGGATGATAGTTTGGAGGACCTTAGGCATCTCTATTTCGACGAAAAGGAGGGCGAGCGGAGCATCCGCGACGAGCCGACGACGTAAGGAGTCCATTTGCGCCCCTCAAGACAAAGAAGTCGAACATTGGAACGGAGGAGAAACCTAAGCCGGCAACAAGTGGGGAGATTATCGGGATGAGGAGACGACAAGAGAAATTTTCAGCCTCCTCCCGGAGTATGAAGATTTATTCCCATCATCGGCTACGGACCCGAAAGGGATCAAGGGGGGATCCGGGCGAGATGCGCATCACACCGAAACCGGGAGCCGTGCCTGTGAAGCACCGACCCTACCGAGTTGAATCCACGTATCAAAGAGAAGGTCAAGATGGAGATCGACAAGATGTCGTCGCGGGTCTCATCTTTCCGACAGAAGAAGCCGAGTGGGTAAGTCCCATTGTCATCCGTAATAAGAAGGACAAAGCGGAAATCCGTGTCCGTGTAGACTATCGTAGTTTGAATAACGCTTGTATCCACGATCCGTTTCCCACTCCCTTCGCCGATGAAGTTCTAGATCATGTCGCGGGAAACGAAGCTTATTCCTTCACCGATGGGTTTTCGGGCTACCATCGAGTGCGCATCGCCGAGGAAGACAAAGCAAAGACGACATTCACCACCGAGTGGGGATCATTCGCATACCACGTTATGCCGTTTGGTCCGAAGAACGCACCACCGTGTTTTCCCTGATTGTCATTGTCGCTTTCCGGGAGTACATTCACAAGTTCCCGGAAGTCTATATGGACGATTGGACTCATTTACGACTATCGAAGAAACACACCTCCCCCGTTGCGTGTTATGTTCGACCGTGTCGCCACCCTGCAGATTTCCTTGAACTTGAAGAAATGTATTTTTGCAGCACCATCTCGGCACACTCTTGGGCCATGTGGTGTGCAAGCAAGGGGTCCGCGTTGATCCCCGCCAAGGTCGCGGTCATCGTCCACATGGAGGCCCCCGAGATCGTGAAGGGCGTTGCGAGCACCGCTCGGCACACAGGATACTACCGGCGTTTCATCCGCAACTACGCCAAAATCACCGCCCTCCGGAGAAACCGTTGCGGAAGTCGAAGCGTTTGAGTGGACGCGTGGAGTGCAGGAAGGCACTCGACACACCGAAGGAGAAGTTGGCGACGACACCCATACTTGTTCATCCCGACCGGGATAAGCGCTCCATGTGCACATTGATGCGCCCGAATTTCACTTGGCGCTCGTATTGGCGCAACCCGGAAACGACAGCTGACCACCCCGTATACTTCGCCAGCCGACGGTTATCGAATGCGGAGAAGAATTACACCACGACCGAGCGGGAGGCGTTGGCGATGGTGTACTCTCTCCGTAAGTTCCGCCACTATCTTCTCGGGCGGCAAATTTACATTTTTCACGGACCATTCGGCACTAAAATATCCGGTCAATAAGCTCCGTGTTGGAAGGAAGAATGCATCGATGGCTTCTACTTTTTTCAGGGAGTTTACGTTTGAGGTGATTGTCAAGCCTCGGCGAGGTTGAATGTGGGTCCCGATCACTTATCCGAGTTGGAGACGGGAGAGAATGAAGGTCCGTTGGATGATCGCCTTCGGATGCCGACCTCTTCCGAGTTGAAGCAAAGCACTCGCATTACCCGTCGACATTGCCACGTATCCGACCACGGGACAGCGCCTCGAGGACTACACCCATCTTCGAAACGCCACTTGGTTGTCCCGGGCAGCCGATTATCAATTGATCGTAGGCGCCGTACAAAGCCGGGCCCGGATGAGGTGTTGCGCAGTGTGTTCTTGACCACGAGCGGGAAGCGAGTGATGTGGGAATGTCACGCCGGTGTTGCGGGAGGACACGTGGGTGCTAAACCCACCGCAAGGAAGGTGCTTCAAGTCGGGCCTATGGTGGCCGACAAGTACATGCGATCGTAAGGCCTATGTGAAACGTTGTGATGTTTGTCGAGGACGGGAAGGCCTTCGCACAGTGGGACGAGCTTCCGCTACACCCGGTGCATGTGTTGCGGCCGTTTGAGAAGTGGGTCGTTGATTTCGTAGGCCCCATCGCACCGATCGCTCGCCATTCCAAAGCCCGAGTACATCATTACCGCGACGGATTACCTCACACGGTGGGGTCGAGGCAGCAGCCGGTACGCGATCGCTTCTGCAGAGACCGCTGCCCGTTCATCTTTGAACACATCATCGACCCGCTTTGGCCGCCCACGGAGCTTAACCAGCGATCGGGGTACGCATTTCATTAATGCCACGGTCAAGTCGCTATCGGACACGTTTATGATTCAAACATCATAAAAGCAACCCATACCACCCACGAGCCAATGGTACGGTGGAAGCCTTCAATAAGATTCTTGAAAAAGGCTTGACTAAAATTTGCAACGCTCGACGGGACGATTGGGATGAGCGGCTACCGGGCGACATTATGGGCTTACCGGACCACGGTAAAAACGTTTGACCAACCGTACGCCATTCCAGCGGTGTATGGCCGGAAGCCGTGATTCCCGCCGAGTTCACCGTACCCGGCCCTTTTGATCGCAACGTCCCTTCACTCTCGAAGAGGCGTCACTTCGGGAACGCCTCCAGGAGCTATAGGAGCCGGATGAGGCCCGATTTCTCGCGGAATTCCACCGTGAAGGTTCGAAGGCCGACGGAAAGCATGGCACGACCGCCACATCAAAACTAAAGCCTTCCAAGTTGGCGCAAAGTTCTCTTATACGACAGCTCGGTTCCCGTAAGTTTCCGTGCAAGCTCCGGATGCATTGGGTCGGGATCGTACTTTGTCATCGAGATCCGCGACTCGGGAGCCGTTCGGCTGGCACGACCGGACTCGGCACGGTTCTTCCGGGATGGGTGAATGGCGCACGCCCGAAGCCCTACCAGTGTAGGTACTTCTCACTTTTCATTAATAACTCTCGCAACCGAGAGAACCCGTAGAGTAGCGTAGTTGAATAACTCTCCCGCAACCGGGATGAGCGTAGGCCGTTTTTTTCGTTCATATGTAGTCGGTCAAATAAATCCCGACCGCTTGCGAGAACATTACCGCAACCGATTGTGGTCGTGGCGGGCTAGTCCAAGATGTCGCCGCTCCGATCCAAACGATGTCGTGCACGACGGATTTGTCCTCATGCCGTTGTCGACCCGAGTCATTTCCGTCGACTCCTTTTGTCGTCCGTAGGATCGCTCGCATTTGGTCATAAATTCCCTTAATGGACAGATAATCATACCGTAATCATTTTCCATCACCCGCAGTTCCTCGACCGTCGAGTCCGCCCATCTCCCCCATGACGCCGTCAAGAATCGTCGGGATTACACACGAGCTCGCGATTGATCGCACGATTATCGCAGCAAGAAAGATAGCAAGAATTAATTGCCGTTATGGAGTCTCATCAACTCCGTGCGTGCAGCGCAGATGGCCCAATTTGCATGAAGGCTATCAGCACAAGGATGATGGACCAGCTCAATTTGGAAGTTGCAGCGACTCCGAAGCATTCGCGAGATCGTAGCACACAAAGACCTCAGCAGAAGTTACGGAAGAATCGTCCAAGTCTATCGCGGCGTGCCAAGATGCCGAGAGCTCTCCTCTCGTCCCCGAACCGGCGTTAGATAGCGGAATTCACCGAGTAGAGTCGCCGGTCGGCAAGTATGACAATGCACCATGTATGGACGCCAACTTGTCCGACCCGAGCCGAGTTTCCTCACCTCCATTGGCAAATATACATGGAACACCATTATACGCCGGTAGCAGCGCCAACAATCGGATGCGGGAAGAATTCGGGGGGCCTACGAGCAATCGACTTTGATGAATTTGAGGAGTCTTCCCGTCTTCGGAACCACGAGACCAGCTCCGCAATGTACCCGGTTCCTCCTCGGTCGGGTGCGGAAACGGGTCCCCGTGGCTTAATGAAGAAATTCCCATACATGCCGCAGACATTAATCGACTTACAGTGGCTATCTCAAACCGGTTCGAGATGTCTCCACCGCGGGCCGGACATCCTCTAAGCGCGCCCGAAAGTCGGCCGACGCGGACCTCTACACCAAGTATGGCACTCGCCGGGGTGGTAAAGGTGCCAAAATGGATTTGATAAACGTACCGTAAATCCGGTTCGCTTGCTACCCGATCGCTAGCAAGACCATGCGCCACTACACGAAGGGCGAGTGCACTCGGACACAATTTCCATTGCGAGCATTGCGTCCGTGGGAGCCGAAGTTGAATTGGAGCTCGTTTGTGTTGAAGGAACTCTTCGCGGCTTGCGAAGACAACTACAAGCGGACTACCAATTTCATCTATGGGTACTTGATCTTAGCGTTCACCATGTAGAAATGGCACCTTCCTCCTATCCCGGACACCGCGGAGATCACCGTGAGCCGCCCGCTCGCGATGAAATATTCCCCCTGGCAAGTGTCCACGGACCCCCGACAGAAGGGTGAACGCAGAGGCGTTCCGGGTGTGGTATGGGATGATGATTGATGTGGTCACTTACCGGCGACGGTGCCCCCGCACTGTTGGATGAATACAGTGAACATGTGTGGTTTGGCGTCGACCACGACCCCACACTTTCATCCGGCCAACTTGCGTACCGCACCACACTTTTCATATGGCGCCCCTTCGCTCTCGGGCTCAATGACAATGTTTTCCACGTGGAGGTCTCTCGCGTGGCCGGGGGTTGTCCAAGCACGTCCGCGACGGGGTCATCCGCTACAATTTTGAGGGGATGAGGGCCGCACAGCGCACCGCCGCGACCGGCGCAGGGGGATCTTCACAAGTTGCGGCGGAGACAACACCGTATGCACTGGGACCGCACCGGACTCGCTCGAATCGCCGGGTCCCCATCGTCGAGCATTTCAACGACTGTGCGCGGCGACTCAATGTGGCAACCCGGGGTTGTTTCAAGTGGTGCCCCCTATATTTCCTTCTTTTTGTCGAATTTCGTATTAATCGGTCCCGTGGTCTCTCCAATACCGCCCCCCCTCATTTCCCCCCATTCCCACTAACCTCGTTCACTTCGCCACCCCCCTCATCACACCAATGGGTGAACCGGGCCCCCGAACCCGATTCCTCCGACCCACCTCCACCCAAAAGGGCCCGCACTACGGGGTCACGCATCCAGTGGTCGATCTTACGGAGGATGATCCACCAGCCCACTCCGCCCACAAAGCAACTTTGATTCCGTGAGGAACCGCCGATTGACCCGGCGATTTCCTCAACCTTCGTCTCCCTCCCACTTCTTTCACTCCATCCACCGCCCCCTCCACCAGCTCGACCACATGCCACCTCCCCCAATCCGTCCAACTCCTCGACCCACCGTGTCAGATTCTTTGATCCGGAACTTTTTCGGCAGTGACCACGGGGCGGAGGTCACCTCCAAGCATCGCTGCCCGTGGTACCACCGGTTGACCCCCGTGGCCACATCCCGGATCCTCTTCCCACTATATCCGTCCAGCCGCCCACCGTTGGGGCTGATTCGGCCGCCCCTTCCACGAGAGCAGCACCACACGGCAGGGACCGGCCGGGAGCTCCGATATGGCCACTTTCGGCAAAGACAGCAGACGCCGGTCCATCCTCCGGAGACTTGCGGCCCGACCGACGGCCATGGGCCAATCTTCGCAGAATGTACGCCGTGCAGCAGGTGCACCCAAGACAACAAATCCGAGAACAATTGAGTCCAAAGACAACTGCATACCTTCTCATTCGGCGGGGCGGCCCTCAAGGCCGAGCAGATTCACACGTAGCTACAGCGGCGGTGCACCGAGCAAACGAAATCAGTATCACGGCGCTATCGAACAGGCGTAATCGCTGTCGCGGGAGAAGACCAACCTCCAGGAGCAGGTCAACATTGCTATCCGTGCGATCTCCAGCCGTATGGCCCGCCGCACGGGCTCACCATGCTCCACTTCCCACCGAAATCGAGGAGGACACTATCGCGCTACGGGCTCACCACCTCGTGGAAGTTTTCACTATTGTTTGCAGGGAGAACCGAGAGCTAAAAGCGGCGTTAGCCGCACGACCCACCCTTCCGGATCTACCCAGGTGACCATTCGGATGTAATCGCCAAACGTACGCGTGACGCTAGTCTACAAGCAACTCTCCATTCCACCGCAGCTCGCGGCTTCGCCTCTTCTACGCAGTTTGCAGGGGAGTGCTCACTCGCGTTAACCGTCAAGACGCAGCCCCATTGCCGCCCAACCGCAACAGATTGCCCGGGACATTCGAGCGACCACTGGGACCCTCGCAAGGTTAGACCAGCTCTACGCCCGGCCCGGACGAGCCGGAACTTCACATGCAAAGCAGACCGAGGCCGAATCGCCAGCTGCCAAGCACGTCATCCGGGAGATTCGTCCGCCCCTTCGCACCCATGCCGACACTATGCACTAGCCGGATGCCAAGGCAGAGCCCAACTCACCACCCCGTTCGGGGGCTGCCCCGACGCCCATAGACGAAGCCGCCGCTAACCGAATCTCTCAAGACGCCGACCCGCTTATGCGAGGGAATGGCAAGAAGCGATGGCGACCTTCACGCATCTTAGAGATTCAAGACTCGCGGTCCCGGAGTTGGGGCCCTTGTTTGAACCAAGAAGTGGCGGCACACGAGCAGAAAGGGTGGCGGAAGAAGGAACAACGAGAGCAAGGCACGAAGCCGCCGGGGAATGGAAGTAGAAACCGTTATTTGTGATTAACTCGCGACGAGTCAAAGAATTGTGGTCGGGGCCTCGTTGGGGCCCTTGTTTTTGTTTAAGTTTTTGAACTCTTGGCCAAGACATTTTGAACTTTGACTCTTTTGAGTTGCGGAATAAATACACATGGAAACCGCGACTGCGCCGCAAGTCGACTCGGAGTTGCGGAGCTACCAAGGTGGTGCGGAAGCACTCGATAGTCGGAGATCGAACAGAGATAAGTGCGTATGAAAGAAATACAGCAGAAAACAGAAAGTGGAACACGCAGACATCGAAGAGAAGTCGGGAAAAGCCAAAGTGAAGACACAGAGAAGCCGCTGGTCGCGAGGAGCGGGTGAATAAATGGCGATCACCCGCCGAAAAGAAAGGTTGTTGAAGGTTGAATGGATACAAGAGAAGTCGCGAGGATCGAGACCTCGAGGAAGGACGCGCAGAGTAGTCGCGGAAGAATCATGCTTGTTCTTCCTATGGTTTCTTACTTTCTATGTTCTTCATTTCTCGTTCTAAAAACCATCTCGTATCGTACTTGTGAGTTATCGTAGAAGAAAGCTATGTAATCATGTGTTCGGCCGTAAGAATAATATAAGGGAAGATTGCTGTCTCAATAAGTTGTTCATGTGCCGTAATGTGTTTACACCGATTTAAAATTTTAAGTTGCGACTGTCCGAATACTTAGTAAGTGATCTTGCATGTGTAATTTGGTATATGTAATGGATGCACTTTCTTTCTTTGGTTGCGGGTTTATTCCTTACCGATGGATCTCATTCCCTTATGCATGTGGTCGTGGCACGCCTCGGGTGAGACGCACCGCTCTCCAAGAGCAGGGGTGAAAATGCCGACGTGTTCCTAGACTACACCGACCCCCTTGTTGGCCACAACCCTTGAACCCGGGTCTTGCCCGCGAGACCCGAACTTTTCGCCAACAAGACTTCCAATCATGGATCTGTAGAGTTTTTGATCTATATCAGCAGATCCATCATCAATACACAACTTGCAACCTGTGGTCATGGGAGTTGACACAGGTTTGCAGTCCTCCATTTTGAACTTTTTCAGCATTGCTTTTAAGTATTTTTCTTGAGAGATGAAGGTGCCTGTGTTCTTTTGTTGAATTTGCAGTCCCAAGTAGAAACTGACCTCTCCAATCATAGACATTTCAAACTCTGTTTTCATCTCATCAGCAAACCCTTTTTCTAGTTCATCTTTGTTGCTTCCAAACATAATGTCATCAACATACACTACAACAATCAGGAGTTCATTTTCATGGGCTTTTATGTATAGATTGATGTCTACTCCACCTCTCTTAAAACCCCGTTTTTCCAAATATTTATCCAGTCTTGAGTACCAAGCATGAGGAGCCTGTTTCAGTCCATATAGGGCCTTCTTCAGTCTGCATACATAGTCCTTTTTGTCTGTCAATGAGAAACCTTCTAGTTGTTCCATGTACACTTCTTCTTCTAGATCTCCATTAAGAAAAGCGGATTTTACATCCATTTGTTATACCTTGAAATCTTGGTAGCATGCAAATGCCAAGAACATTCTGATAGCTTCCATTCTAGCTACAGGGGCAAATGTTTCTTCATAATCAAGTCCTTCAATTTGTGAGTATCCTTTGCAGACAAGTCTGGCTTTATTCCTGATTACTTGACCTTCTTCATTCATTTTATTTTTGAATACCCATTTTGAGCCTATGATATTTTTCTCAGTGGGTATAGGAACTAGTTCCCAGGTATTGTTCTTTTCAATTTGGTACAATTCTTCATTCATTGCATTTACCCAAGATTTGTCCTTGCTGGCTTCTTCAAATTTCTTTGGCTCTATTTGTGACAACATGGCTATGTATACCTCTTTAGTTTGTTTTGTTAGCTGCCTTCTTGTTTGAACTCCTACACTCTTGTCTCCTATGATTTGATCTTCTGGATGGTTCTTTTGAGTGTATCTTGAGGGGGTTTTTGAGTTCAGTTCAGCATTTTCTGATGTTTTGCTTGTTTCTTCATCATCTTGGTCCTCTTCTTCATGATTTTCAGGATGGCTGCTGCAATCTATATCTCTTGTCTTATTTGGAAGTTCTTCATCAAATCTTACATCAATACTTTCTACAATTTTTCGAAGAGTCTTGTTGTAGCATCTGTATCCTTTACTTTTGGAAGCATATCCTAGAAAGATCCCTTCATCTGCTCTTGCATCAAACTTCCCCAGATTTTCATCATTATTTTTTATGTAGCACTTGCTGCCAAAGACTCTAAAGTGCTTGATTGATGCAGGTTTACCATGCGATAGCTCATAAGGTGTCTTATCACTGTTAGGTCTTAAATGAGCTTTGTTTAGAATATGTACTGCTGTGTGTACAAATTCTGCCCAAAAGGTTTGAGAAATATTATTCTCTTGCATCATGGCTCTGGAAATTTGTTGAACAGATCTGTTTTGTCTCTCTGCTACTCCATTCTGCTGAGGTGTTCCTGCAATAGTAAATTGTTGTTTTATGCCATGTTCATTGCATAGGTCTGCAAAGTCATAATCAGTGAATTCTCCTCCTCTATCTGATCTGATACATTTTAGCATGCATCCATTTTGATTTTCTGCTAAAGCCTTGAATGTCTTAAACTTTTCTAGTGCTTCTGATTTGTTCTTGAGAAAAGCAACCCATGTCATTATGGAGAAATCATCTATTATCAGCATACAGTAGGATTCTCCACGTGCTGTTTTAGTTCTTGCAGTCCACACAGATCCATGTGCACAAGCTGGAGTGGTCTTCTTGTTGATAGCTCATCTTTAGATTTAAAGGATGTGTGAGTCTGTTTCCCAAATTGATAAGATTTCCATATGGTATTTGAAGGCCTTTTTATTTCTGGCATATCTCTGACAACTTTCTTCTTGCTCAGTCTGATGATATGGTCGAAGCTGAGATGTCCCAATCTCCTATGCCATAACCATGACTCCTCAAGTTTGCTTAGATGGCAGGCTTCATCCTCCTCTTTCACTATGTACACATTACTCTCTGTTCGGACACCTTTGAGCAGAGTCTTTCTAGTTGTGCTTGATCTGACTTCACAATCTTGTGCTCTAAAGAGAACTTCACAGCCTTTGTCACACATCTGACTGACACTCAGTAAATTTTCTTTCAGCACATCTACAAATAGTACATCTTGGGCCTTTCCTCTTCCATTGTCTATGCTGACTGAGCCTTTTCCTTTTATTTTTTCTGATTTATCATTGCCAAAGGTAACATTGCCTAATTTCTTTTCATCAAGAGTTATAAACTTGCTTTTGTCTCCAGTCATATGTTTTGAGCAGCCACTGTCCAGGTACCATTGGCTTTTCAAGTCTTGAGTAGTTAGGTCCAGGTCACATTTATTCTCCTTCTTTATCCACTGGAAGCACCCTTTTGTTTGGTATCTTTTGTGGGATGATGGACCACATTTTCTTAGAGGACATTTAGAAGGTATATGTCCAACTTGATTGCATACACAACATTTGATCATAATTTTTGTAGAGTTATGAGTATGAACATAATTTCTTTGAATCATAAACCTCCTTGAGGTGTTACACATTGTTGAGGAGGTAAACCCCCTCTACGGACAGAGGCGATCCCTACTAGCCCAGCAAGGGTCTAGCAACAATCACGAAATGTCACGACGCAAGTTCCTAGTTACGAATGAAAAGACCAAAGATGGAGGCCTACCTAGAATCCAATGCTACGATTTAAAGAAGAGAGCGCTCCCGTTCCTCTGCCCCGGCAGATCACGATCCTCCACGATCTCCGCGGACGGAAACCTGCACATGCAAGAAACAAACAGATACAAGCATAAAATCCAGCATACACAACTAAATATCAATCAGAAAGGATACTACTCATATTAACATAATCGAAAACAGAGTGGAACCATAATCGTAATCATTCATTAAATAACAATCGAAAGAGATTACAACCAATGTTCTGACATCGTGGTCTCCTTCGGATGGGTCTCCAGTCATTCACGTCTCACAAAGCTCGCCAGGGAAAGGGCAAACCTCTCCAGAGTCTCTCGATGATAGTCTCCTTACTTGAGTCGGCCTTAAGGGAAGAAAGAGGGCTCTTACAGCATAAAGGCTCTTGGGAATTTGGAGATTCAAAGCTTAGGCACTTCAAGACTAGCTTGCCATGGAATTGAGCAGGCTTTTATAGATGGGGAAGGAGGGAATTGGGATCCCTATTATTGTGGGATTGGCCCTATCAACAAAGAAGGTTCCATGGGAGGTGGCAAACCACTTCCCTTCCATAGAACTCCCGCAGCCAAACCTCCCAACTCAAGATAGGCAATGGTTTCTGAGTTTGTTGAAACACAACTTCCGCCATCTTTATTTAAAAAACACTCCTTAAATTGGCTGGCGCAACTACTGCTCTGGGACAGAGCACCACTTGGCGCAGCCTCTTTGTATGATTTTCCCCATTGGCACGAGTAATGAACTGTCTGCCCGCTCCAATGCAAAAGGAGATGTTTTCATGATTTTTGCAAGGAGATGTCTTTAGGGAAATTGAAGCTCATGCTTAGAGGAATGCATTGATGATGTTTTCAAGGCATGAAAATGTTCACAGGTCACAAAATGGGTCCTCCATTGTGTGGGACGGGGAATGGTAGGGACGGTGACAAATTACTGTGTAACAGATGCCCCCTAAAGTATGAGGCCCGAGAGAGAGAGGGGTGAAATGCTTTACGAGAACATGTTCAACTAAAGGCCCGCCGTCGGAAAACCTGCACAGAAAGATACAACTGATATCTCAAGTACATGATGTATATGTGGTATGGGCGCAGCCATCCGAAACAGAGTACACTATAATCCAGATCTAGGGTATGGGCGCAGCCATCCAGCGAGGATCAAATAAATAGACTCAGGTATGGTCGCAGCCATCCAATCAATGAGTCATATACATAATGATAATAATCCACAATCACAGCCTGGATTACAACAGACACAATCCAGGGTCTTGCGCTCCATCTCGACCCAAACAAGTACAAGTTCTAGCATGCGAATGTGTGAGCTGATGTCGAACATGCAAGAACATCGTCTGATTACCAGCCAATGATGAAAGCCGTTAACAGACGTGAGAGAAACCACCAATAATGACGATGGTCCTCAAGGTACTACATGTACAATCTACGGCGTGTGAATAAATGAGCTGACGTCGAACACCCGCAGAATCATCCGATCGGAGGCCAATAATGAAAACCTCTCGTCGAATGCGACGAACCTGCCATTAAGGCATGCAGGCTCCAAGGTACCATCAGGAGTCTCTAGACCAACTTCCTGGATAATGAGTTGAAGTCGATAGGAAGTGACCTTGATCGAAGGTGGGCCATAATGATTCCCACATCATCGACACGAGACAGAGGAACATAATGTTTTGTTGTGAATCAGGATCGTATGAGAAACAGAGGAAGGTTGATATTTGCAGAGGCCAACTTCTCTTGAACATATGAACGACACGACAGTGGACTTGGCAGTATTTGACATCAACGGATCAGAGGTCATGGTGACAAGGAAATGAGCAGATGAGAGGTCAAAAGGGATTATCCAAACCCACGGAGGCAAAGTGAAGAAACGAGATGAGATGTCCCCAACCCGACACGAATGCAGACAAGTGCCATGTTCAAGAGCGACATACTGCCGACGACAACGACGATGGTTCCATTTTTCCCCCCACCATTTCTGGCGAGTACCCCAATTATTTTTGATAACAAGCTTGAAGGGGATAGCATATGCTTGTGATATAAGTCCGTCCTTCGGACGAATCCATCCTAGTACATTTAACGAGCCCTAGGAAGGAGCGACTCGAATAACGCCATTTCGACTGAATCCAATGTCATCAAGGTTTAACGAGTCTGACAAAGGAAGAACTTGGCGTCTTTTCATGTTTAGAGAGTTTGAAAAGACAGCAGAAAAGAAAACTCCACAGGTCCCTTTTCATGAATAGTTTCTCAGATCCGAAAAGGTATAAAACAATATCCGAGAAAACCTCCTAGTCGCGATAGGCTAGGGTATTCCTTTTTCGTAATCAATCCATCCCAGCCCGAAAAAGGGTTAAACGTATACTGGGTAGATGTCGATTCGTGTCCAATTTAACGAGATCGAAACGACAAGGGCCTCAGAAATCTTTTCATGTTTAGAGAGTCAGAAAAGAGCTGAAAGATGACTCCAAAGTGACTTTTTCGTGTATTTACCGAGTCCGAAAAAGTATAAAATACAACTCATTTCCATCGTTAAAGTCACAAAAACCTGCTGTTGCACATACCAAGCAAGCGTAAAACCCATTTTCGACATAACATATTAAAATATTTGATAAAAATAACTTTTTAAAACTCGTTTTATGTCAAAAAGTTATAAATATGCCAAATGGTAAAAATAAAATTACATTTACTATTTACCTTGGTAAAAAACAACAGTGGTCCATTTGGAGCAGAAACTTCTGACGGTGATTGCGACAGATCCGGTTGACTATTCATATTCTCGTCTGCTACAAGTAAGAGGCACTTCCATGCTCTCCATTTCCATCCATTTTTTAATATTTTTCCCTTGTATATCAGTCATCTGTGGCCACTTTTGAAATTTTAGGGCCGCGCTCATTGGCGCGGGTATCGGGCACGGACCCGCGCCAACGGGCTCTTTTATGCAAAGGGCTCGCGCCACGTGGCGCGACTGTCCACGAAACAACCGCGCCAGCGGCCGAACCTAAAATTTCGCCTAGAAATTCGATATTTAAACCAAATTGAATGGAAATTGAAGCCTACCAGAGATCTAACTAAGGGTTTATGACCATATGGATGCAGGTAATCAAGCAAAATGGTGATTGAATGGAAAGAATGAGAGCATGGGGAAGAGGATGAACAGGCCATTCAAAGTGAGGCTTGCATGAATGCCCTCAGAAACTGTGGGCTGAAGAAGTTATTCCTTACACCCTTTCTACGAGCTTAGCCCGAGCTCCTCCAGTATTTGATCAATATTTGGGATGAACATGAACAAGTGTTCAGGTTGCGAGATCAGGTATTGGAGCTGGAGGTTTCTGATGTGTATTTTATCACCGGATTGTCTCGCAGAGGTCCGATCCCTGTCTTGACTGGAAGCAGACCATCTGGCGAGAAGATGGAAGAAGTGATGGCACGAGTGTGCCGAGGAGCACAAATGGGATCAGGGAGCAAGAAGGTGGATATCCACACTATCCCCGATCTGGCATTGAGAGTTGTCCTACATACCATCACGCGGGCTTCAGGGTCGCAGGCACCGCACGAGGCCACAAAGGCCCAACTCTTGCTGGCCTCAGAATGCATGAGTCCCTTACTGTTCGACTGGGCAACAACAGTAACAATAAATATGAAAAGGCAGCTCACAAAATGCAAACAAGCTAAACTGAAATAGTTTGGCTATGGTTCCATCCTGGTATCGTTCATTCTGGAACGCTTACCAATCTTCCAGGGCCAAGGGGCCTCAGTAGCAGATCCGATACCACGAGAGCCAAGAATGGCTCGCTGGGCAGCATTAATGCCCAGAGCTGGACCTGAGAGACCAGCTGGGATGTCTCCAATCTCACGGAGGACTCAACTCGCCCCTGATCCCCAGGGAGAGGGCACCGGAGGAGAGGAGTTGATCCAGAATCTCGAGGGCATTGCCCGAGGGATCCCGGACTATGCTCGGCTGGCGGACGTACCGATGGCATACTAGCGTCATACGGTGGGAGTTCCAAGTCGGATCCACCGAATCCTGGGACGCTTAGTGCGTGCAGTCACATGTTATCATGAGCACCATGCAGATTAGCTCTTAGGGTTTATACCACACCTATTTTTGAGAGACGTATCGTCTCCGGATGTACTTAAGACGATTATGTATATTTTGACTTTATGTGACACACTCTATGTAAACATTTCGATATCTATATATATATGCATATATATTTCTGGATGGATCTTTCTTTACATGTGATGATGATTTACAAATTGCGCAAATGTTTGTCTAATACTAAATTTGCTACTGCATCTGTTAATGTATTCAAATGCCTGGGTATATGATGATATGTAATGTAGTCAAAATTTCTTTCCAGTAATCGAATACGTAGATACAGACGTAAGATGGACGGGTTCCTTACCGAATAGTGTCCGTTCAGTTGTAACACTACAAGTTGCGAATCTAGATACACGAGCAATTCACGGATACCAAGGTTTACCGCCTCGGTTAATAATTCTAACACAACACTATATTCCGCGATATTGTTCCTGGTACATCCTAGACACACACCTTGTAGGTTGATCAACTCACCAGCAGGATCATAGATTACCCAGGCTGCTGAAGACAGATTCCTGGTACTGCGGGAGGCACCATCCGCGAAACCAACAAATGGATGAATAGACATCTGCACAACCAGGAAGACCCGATCAGCAGAAAAGATGTTTACAAAGCACACCACACTATACATGCACACAAATGAAAATCACACACCTATGTACACACACCACACCAAGAAATCACTTCAGGCATAGTACTTTTTGAGGTACAACCCATTTCTGGGCTGCGCCAGCGGAACTCCTTCATAATCTATAAGCTCGTAGGCCCCGTTTTTCAAAACGCGTTTTACTATATAGGGCCCATGCCACATAGGCTGGAACTTACCGGCTCCAAGCTTGTCATGTGCTTGATCATACAGGAGGACGAGGTCTACTTCAATAAAGGAACGAGGAGAAACAGATTGATCAAAATGAGTTTTGACCCTCTTCTTTTGTGCTTCGATAACCAAAGCAGCCAGATGACGAGTTTCATCTAACCATTCCAGATACAGAAGACGTTCTTCCTCAGCAGAAGTATTAGGTAGAAGCTCCACAGCTAATTTCAACGAAGGAATCTCGCATTCAACCGGAAGAGTTGCTTCCAGACCATACACCAATTGAAATGGTGTGAACCCAGTTGCACTCTTTGCAGATGTTCGGTATTCCCAGAGAGCTGAGAACAGTTGGAGATGCCAATTGGATTTGTGAATACCAACTGTTCGCTGAAGCATAGTGACTAAAACCTTGTTCACTACTTCAACCTGACCATTCGCTTGAGGGTAATATGGTGTCGAGCTGTCGTGACGCAAGCCCAACTTTGAAGTCAGCTCCGCCATCATATAATCTTGGAAATGAGTACCGTGATCAGTGACGATGGCTTGAGGAACCCCGAATCGTGAAATAACGTGGTTGAATATAAATTGAGCAGCCGTTTTCCCGTCAGCAGCTAGTGTAGGCATTGCCTCGGCCCACTTGGTGAAGTAGTCGACGACGACAATTATATACGCATGCCCCCTGGCCGAGTGAGGGTTACACGTCATAAAATCCACGCCCCATTTCGTAAAAGGGCCGACGGTAATAACGAGATGCAATGGTAAAGGCGGCGCGCGCATCTTGCGCTGAAATATCTGGCATGCATGACATTTACGGACTGCAGTGATACAATATTTGAATATGGAAGGCCAGAAATAACCTGCTCGCAGAATCTTCTGGGCAGTAGCATACCTAGACATATGTCCACCACAGGCGCCACTGTGGCAGTCATTTAGGACCTTTTCAGCCTCTTCCAAGGTTAGGCATCGCCGGAGCACCGAATCTACTCCAATGCGGTATAAGGTATCTCCTACTGTACGGTAGGGCTGGGACTGGTGCCGAATCCGACGGCGGGCAGCTTTATCCAACTCAGACCGAAACGTCGAGGTCTGAAGATACACTATTATGTCACCGTACCAAGGGTCACGAGTACTGATGAGGAAAAGCGTTTCGTCCGGTATATGGTCTTCAGAGTGTGAGGGAGCAGAGTCTGTAGGGAGAGAACATATCAAATCCGCGAAGACCAGTGATTTATTTGACTTAGCAGTAGTGAACTCTAAGTCAAACTCCTGCAGGATCACAATCCATTTGGAGTACTTGCCCCCCAGTAATTGTCTAGAAAGAATATACGTCATAGGGTTGCAGTCTGAAACCACTGTTATCGTACGCAAAAGGATGTAATGGCGAAAGCGTTGTACAACGTGTACTGCTGCTAATGCCAACTTCTCGACATGAGCGTAACGCGTTTTTGGATCGAGAAGGTTCTGTGACAGGTAATAAACAACATGTTCATCACCGTCATCGTCATCCTGCACCAAGACCATGGCTATGGTGCTAAATTCGGCGGCTAGATATAAAGTGAAGTCGCGGTGGTAGTCCGGAGGACAAAGCAACGGAGCATTGACAAGCAACGTCTTCAGCTTCTCAAAGGATTCCTGAGCAATTTCGTCCCAATGAAAGGGAACGTTCTGCTTTAACAGACGAGTGAATCCTTTGGCCACCTTGGCATAATTCGGGATAAAGCGCCGAAGAAAGTTCACTTTCCCTTGTAGACTCTGTAACTGATACAGGGAGGAGGGTGATGGGAGATTTACGATGGCCTCGACCTTTAGAGGGTCAAGGCGAATTCCGTCTTTCGAGACTATGAATCCTAAAAGACGGCCAGAGTCAACACAGAAGACGCATTTATGAGGATTGAGCCTGATATTGTAGCGTCTGCAACGAAGAAAGATCTGGCGGAGATGCTCAGGATGGTCCTCTCGCTTACCCGAATGGGCTGGCAAGTCGTCCAGATAAGGCTGAACGATATGGCGAATGTCATGAAAAGCGTAGGACATCGCACGTTGAAAAGTGGCTCCAGCGTTCTTTAAGCCGAACGAGAGTTTTTTATATGCGAAAGTACCCCATGGAAAGATGAATGTGGTCTTGTGTTGATCCTCAGGTGCAATATTGATTTGATTATATCCTGAGAAACCATCCATTAAGGAATATATCT
Organism: Pinus albicaulis; assembly: GCA_034641835.2. Classification (NCBI taxonomy): domain Eukaryota; kingdom Viridiplantae; phylum Streptophyta; class Pinopsida; order Pinales; family Pinaceae; genus Pinus; species Pinus albicaulis. The sequence goes on from JAXQQM020077814.1 coordinate 56,395, forward strand.
CACTCTCGGTGCATTCGTCGATGATCTGGTCTATAAACGGAGTGGGATAATTATCCTTTGGACAGGCGCGATTGATGTCGCGATAATCCACACAGACTCTAATCGTACCCTGCTTTTTATCGACAGGGACAATGTTAGACACCCATTCTGTGAGGGGAATGGGATAAATGAAACCCGCGTTCAGAAGTTTTTCAACTTCTGCCTTGATGGCGGCGGCTTTTCGAGGATGCATGGGGCGTAAGCGTTGGCGCACGGGTTTCGCACCTGGATAGGTTGGAATCTCGTGCACTACGATACTGGGATCAATCCCCGGCATTTCCTCGTAGGACCACGCGAAAACATCTCTGAATTCTTTGAAAAGCTCAGTATAGACTTGAATCTCATCGGGAGAACAAGTCACACCCACGTGAATATTCTCAACGATCCCCGGTTTAACGGAGATGTTGATCGGGATAGTTTGAGTAATGTTACTCAGGTTACCCTCCGAAAAAACCTCGTGCGTCAAAATGGGCGTTTGAAGAGGAGGGGTAGGAACCTGAGTAGCATAACGCTCCAGACAGTCAGTCATTGCCCCCAAGCTAGGCATAAAAGAGGAGCGATGATGTCCATCGCCCCAAGGCAACTCCTCAAGAGACATAGTTTCAATGATAGCCTCATCTGAAGGAAAAGTCTCTTTGAGAGGATCAGTTGAATCAGCCTGACCAAGCCAGGGGGATTGAGAGTAGACATCGAGAGCCATGCTCAAAGGAGCATGCTGAGGAGGTGGAGGATCAGATGCAGCAACAATCTCACAGTAGTTGATCTCTACTGGCGTTAAGGGCATTGATTCTCCAAACTCAAACACCTGCCTAGGCGTAGGAATAAGCCAGGGGTCATCGGACCTGGACATCATGTTGACTTGAGCGGTGTGCGGTGGTGGTGCGGGAAAGATACCCATGAGGACTAGGTCTTTGAAGAGACCAGGTCCTACAATGTCCGGGGGATTCGGAATTTGATCCACGTATGGCACGTTGTTCTCAGAGGTAGAGGTGAAAAATGACAACTGATCCACCGTGACAATCTTGCCCTCGTGAGGGAACTTAATGAATCGAAAGACGGTGGACGGCACGCAGAGCATGGCATGGGTCCAGCTGCGGCCAAGAAGTATATTGTAGTTGAGCTTAGCGTCAACCATTTCCACTTCTACGTTGACAGTTTTCCCCTGTAATGTGATCGCTAGACTCTCGAGCCCAGGGGTTTAGATTCCCGACCATCAAATGCCTCAAGGGAATTGGGGGATGACGACAGGGCTGGAGAGCCGATGACCTTCTAGCAAGCGGAGGACATAACGCAGGTAGATGCACCTTCATCCACGACGGCCCTATGCATGTTCAGACCGTTAATCCCGACTTGAATAATCAGAGCGATTTGATGTGGAAGCCGGGGAGTGAAATTCTCCAAATCGAAGGTGAGAAGACTCGAGTCGGCGGGATCAATGCCCCCGATCGTAGACAATAAAGCCTTCCATTGCGAAGGACAACTTTGAAGAACTTCTAGCACAGACATGGCAGACAGCGCCTGTGCCAAATCCTCAACAATGCTGTAATGTTGAGGGGCACGAGCATTTGGATTATAAGAAGAACTTCGAAGAACACCTTTAGGAGGTGGCTTCACAACGGGTTCAGGAGTAGGCTTCTCGATTTCCAACGGACCGGAGACAGGTGGGGGAGGCGGCCCATCCGCAACTTCCTTCTCGGGTGCCTGCCACGATTCGTTGTAATCCTTCGACCGCGTAGCGATAGAGATAGGTGCAAAAATCTTCACCATGAAAACCTGAGACCCAAACGGTGCAGATGATGACGACTGTTCGACCATCTGGGTCTGCTGAGATGGAAATGGCTCTTTTAAAACAACCAGAGTCCCTTTAGGGCCCTTAAGAAGTTGACTAACCTCGGATCGTCGTGGACAATCCTTAGTATAATGGTCCCCTTCACAGATGAGGCAAGGGTACTTCGGTTTACGCTGAGAGCCATCCTCAGTACGAGATTTAGATTCTGGTTTCGGGGCATCAGATTTAGATTTTCCTTTGCCCTTCTTTTTCCCCTTGGAAGTTTTCTCCATAGGATTGGCCTGAACGGCATTCACTTCCGCGGTTTTACCAGAATTGGAGGGGGCGGGATTAGCAGGACATTGTTGGAAGAATTAGACTTCTGCTTCCCATTCGAAGATTTCTTCGAATTCTGAGAGACAGAACCAATGACACCATCCACCGCAGGGGTAGGCGGAGCCTTAGAGGTTCCGGACCGCGAGGCATCAGGCAAGATATCATACAGCGTGCCGGACTGAGAATATACAAGATCCAGATATTGGGCACGCGCAATGGCTTGTTCCTCCGTCACACACGCTCCCATCGCAATATCCTGAGCGATTTTATTCACAAAGGAGGTGGTGAACCAGTGAGTTAGTATCTGATCAGGTATGTGAAACTTGATCAGTCTACAACGGCACCGCCACTCATGAATGTGATCTGAGATGTGAGTGGCTTTATCTGACTTCAGGGAAGTCAGGAGGTGCGTCTCGGCTTCATACCGAATCGGTAACTGGAAATGCGTGAGGAAAGCCATGGCTAAAGAGTTGAAATCTTGAAAAATGCCACGGGATAACTCTATGTACCACTTAGCAGCAGCTCCAGTTAAAGTACGCTGGAAGAGGCGCAGGCGAATCGAATCTTCGACCCAAGAGTTAGACGAACACCAAAGATGATACGTCATCACATGCGCCTGGGGGTCCTCTCCAGCTTTTCCTTCAAACTTGGGGCAATCACCTGGTATCTTGGTGGCAACCGGAGGCCAATATGGATTATGTAAAATCAGATCATTTGTCAACTTTGAAACATCCGGAAACTCCAAGGTGGCCAGGAACGGCAATGGCAGATTGACCGACATGCTAGACCCAAGATGAGGACCGTTACCTGTACTCCACAATGGTTGTGAATATCCTTGCCCCCATGGGTTCTGTCCCTCCCGCAGGATTCTGACCGTAGGGGGTGTAGGTCATATAACCAGACTGATTTGGGTGCTGGTAACCAGAGTGTGGGGCCTGATAACCAGGGTATGGGGCCCTGATTATACGTCGGCCTGGTGTAAGCAGCATTTGGATTTGGCTGCTGAGTATAGGTAAAATCGGGTGGAGGAGGATAATACTGAGAGCCTCTGGGGTGGTTATAATTCGGTTGAGATTGACCATGAGGATAATGACCACTCTGAGGATGAGTAGGCTGCTGAAAAGTGGAACCCTGTGGAACCTGATACGTAGGGCGTAGCTGTTGATTTGGCTGCGGCATAGAATGAGTCGGCTGCTGAGCAGGGTTGATGGAATGGGTGGGCTGCCCTGAGTGAACAGGTTGACCCGACTGAGAGGGATGACCTGAGTGAACAGGTTGACCCAGGGGAGAGGGCTGGCCTGAATGAACAGGTTGACCCGGGGGAGAGGGTTGGCCTAAATGAACAGGTTGACCAGATAGACAGGCGGCACCAGTTGCGCAGGTTGACCTGGCTGTAAGTGAGCCCCAGGTTGTACTGGATGGGCCGGTTGGCCTGGAGGCGGGACACCGGGTTGTACCGGATGAGCCGGTTGGCCTGGTGGTCGAACAGGACCAGGTGCTTGCTGGAAATCGGTTTGACCTGAAGTAGAACCATAGGATGGTCCCGGCTGATATACGACGTTAGAAACAACAAGATACTACGGTTGCATCGGTAAAGAAGGCTGGATTTGCCCCCTAGGACCATAGACCGGTCCCAGTTGATACCCTGGCTGAGGCTGAACAGGTTGACCAGAAGGGCTATAATACTGTACTTGCGGACCATACGATGGCCCTTATTGGCCGGAAAGATAGCCTTGAATGGGCTGCCCCTGTGGCTCATAAAGATAGCCAGGTTGGCCCGCAGGTTGGCCTTGGAAAGGCTGTCATTGCGGGTTATAAGCCTGGTTATAAGGTAAACCTTGAGCATAGAGATAAGCCTCAGGAGCGGGTAGACGTAAAATCTCCCCGTGCTCATCATACTGACCTGGGAAAGCATACACGGGAGTACCATCCTGTGCATAGTGCGAAAAGTAAGAACGGTTAGGATCTTGGGAGGACGGTCCAACCTCGACGTTCGGCTGTTGCAAAGAAAATCGATACTCCTCCGGAGAGATATTCTCCGGTATAGCAGTCGCTAGATAAACATCTTCAGGAGTTGGCCCAGCTCTAGTAGCAGATGCTGAGACAACAGGAGAAGAGGCGGCCACACAGACAGTGGACCGGACGGGAACAGAAGTGACGGGCGTCTGAGGAGACACCCCGAGTGTAGTAGCAGCTCGCCTCGAAGCAGGAGATGATATTCCCATAGAGGCTGCAGGGGAAATGATCTGACCTAGAGATCTGTATTCCTGTGGTAAAGAAGGACTGGCTGTTGTCATGTCAGCCAACTCAGAGTTGTCTCCCTGAAACAATCTTCATGGGAAGAGCTGATAGTCTTCACCAGACATTGGGATTTCCTCACCAGAATCACTCATGGTTGATCTTGCCGTTAAATCACGCAAGAGACGACGAGGACTAGGAGGAAATACAACAGCAACAAAGGGCGAACCCGATGTAAGAGAAAGGAAATCAGCTCCTAATCTCAATTCAGACACAGGGTCCGAAAAGGGCCAATTGAACTCAACTGGTCCTCCAAAGGGTTGCTCAGCAAGAACCGGTCCCCCGTCAGGAAACTCGGAAACAATAGGCTGCTGCAATTCAGCAAAGGATTAGGAAGCCTCTGAAGAATCGTCCGTGTAAAAACTACCAGTAGACGAAACCGAAGGTTCCGCCACTGTGGCAAACGACCAGAGAAAAAGAAGCAAACACACACACGAGCTGAAAAAGAGTCAAGACACACGATCAAACGGTCAACAAGCAATATCTAACAGGGCGTATAATCGTGGGTGATTAATTTTTACCACATTGAAAAATAAGAAACTCTACCGTTTCATGTTTTAAGAGTCGAGAAACGATAGAAAGATGACTCTGTCTCTTTCAGATTTGACACAAGCGTGAAAGGACAAGCGCTTGACGGTATTTTCAAATTTAGGGAGTCAGAAAAGACCAAATGACTGCTCAGGAAAACTAGGCACAAAGGGTGTACCAAATAACCGTGAACTGCAATATACAACTTGGTTTTAATAATGAAGAAGAAATCAACCAAGGACTTTCCGTACATGCAGGCAATCTCCCCGAATGCTGTGTTCGGTGTATCACGGGTATAGGGCGGCAGACTCAGCTTCCTGTGGATAAAGGATTGAAAACCTAGAGGGGTCTCCCTTTATATACACGACGGTACGGGGAGCACAAGTCCGTACTAGCGCTGTCTAAAGCCAAAAGGCGAACGACAGCTGCTAGCTGGTTTAAAGACGCCGGAACACGTCTCTAGCCTAGACCTCTAAATATGTTTCGTTAGATTTCAATGTTGCCTTAGGTTAATTGAATAGATTTTAAAGTTGATCTTCAATTAGGTTTCAATTTCAGGCCCTAACGAATGTATTGTTTCAAAAACTCCTAAATGCAAAGCTACATGCCACAGTAGACCATTTCGTTCGATGAAAACTAGCTACAGGAGAGTTGAGAGTCTTTACACAAACAAAATGATCGGAAGACAAACAATGAGATCTCTAATGCAACTAATGAAATTGAAAACTTTTCATTCAAATCACTAATTACTAGTAAAATCGAAAAATTTCAATTTGCACTAACTCAACCAAAAGCAAAAGAGATTTTTTTTTGTAATTTTCAACGTTTGATAGCTAAATGCACTAAGAAAGCTGAAAATAAACGGAACAACTTGAGAAACGATATGGAGAGAGCAAAACGAACGAATTTCACTCAATGACACAAGCAATCAGATCCCAAATCGACCAAAGTCTCTCAAAACCAAGAAAAAGACTCAAAGGCTCCAATGGACCATGTGATCTAGGCCCAAAGCAAGACCAAACGAAATTTGAATGAAGGAATGAGCAATCACCCAAAAATCGCAACAAAACAGTGAACAAATACTAAGAGGATGCGGAGGAACAATTAGAAAGTCGACTGGACAAACGAAACACCAAAACTCCCAAGGAGGGCTTGATACACAAAGCCACTAGATGCCCTAGGGCTTGAAACGTGAAATCAATAGATAAAAGCAAACAACCAAAGGACGAAGGCAAATTACCAGTCAAACAAGACTCCAACACACTCAGGTAGTCAGAAAATCAAGAAGAAAAGCACTGACTAGACCCAGAGAGCTCAAAACTGAGCAAACTCAAAAACCCTACAGGAGTGGCGCGACTGTAAGGTTGCAACTGGCGCCAGCAAGCAATTGGCGCGGGCTAAACAAAAGCAACATGCGCCAATTGGCGCGACTGTCGGGCTAAAAAGTGCGCCAGTCGAGTTTCTCAGCCAAAAACAAGAAAGAACTACTCCAGAAGCAGATCAATGTAAACTAAGCAAACCAAGAAGCAAAAACAGCAAAAGAACCCAGCCCAGAAGGCTAACCAAGCAAGGAAAATCATAAAATAATCAAAACGAGACAATCTAAACGAGACAGTGAAATCTAGACGATCCCCAGTGAGTCGCCAAATTGTTGAGGAGGTAAATCCCCTCTGCGGACAGAGGCGATCCCTACTAGCCCAGCAGGGGTCTAGCAACAATCATCAAATGTTACAGCGCAAGTTCCTAGTTACGAATAAAATACCAAAGATGGAGGCCTACCTGGAATCCAATGCTATGATCCGTAGAAGAGAGCGTTCCCGTTCCTCAGCCTCGGCAGATCACGATCCTCCCACGATCTCCGCGGATGGACACCTGCACATGCAAGAAACAACACGAATACAAGCATAAAATCCAGAATACTCAACTATATATCAGTCAGAAAGGATATAACTCATATTAACATAAGTGAAAACAGAGTGGAACCATAACCATAATCATTCATTAAATAACAATCGAAAGAGAGTACAACCAATGTTCTGACGTCACGGTCTCCTTCGGATGGGTCTCCAGTCGTTCACGTCTCGCAAAGCTCGCCAGGGAAAGGGCAAACCTCTCCAGAGTCTCTCGATGATAGTCTCCTTACTTGAGTCGGCCTTAAGGGAAGAAAGAGGGCTCTTACAGCACAAAGGCTCTTGGGAATTTGGAGATTCAAAGCTTAGGCACTTCAAGACTAGCTTGCCATGGAATTGAGCAGGCTTTTATAGATGGGGAAGGAGGGAGTTGGGATCCATATTATTGTGGGATTGGCCCTATCAACAAGGAATGTTCCATGGGAGGTGGAAAACCGCTTCCCTTCTATGGAACTCCCGCAGCCAAACCTCCCAACTCAAGATAGGCAATGGTTTCTGAGTTTGTTGAAACACAACTTCCGCCATCTTTATTTAAAAAACACTCCTTAAATTGGCTGGCGCGACTACTTCTATGGGACAGAGCGCCAGTTGGCACGGCCTCTTTGTAGGATTTTCCCCATTGGCACGAGTGATGAACTGTCTGCCCGCGCCAATGCAAAAGGAGATGTTTTCATGATTTTTTGCAAGGATATGTCCTTAGGGAAATTGAAGCTCATGCTTAGAGGAATGCATTGATGATGATTTCAATGCATGACAATGTTCACAGGTCACAAAATGGGTCCTCCATTGTGCGGGATTGGGAATGGTAGGGACGGTGACAAATTACTGTGTAACAATAGGGTAGGCTATTTTAGGCTCGGTAAGCTAGGGTAGGCTAGGTGTAATATACCAAAATGGGAACTATGAGCAAGGCATGCTTTAAAAGCGAATTTTTCAGGAATGTCTACTATAGGATTTGAAACCAAGATGTGGATCCCTTAGATAAATGTATCTATGACCGAAATCCAAGAGGAGGCTCCAAACAAATCACTCTAGGTGGGTTGAACAGATCTCCCACACCTAGTTGTCTTGAAAAAGTGCCCAATGAAGGGATTGCAGCTACGTATGAACAAGCGATAGGGTAACAATGTTATTTTATGAGCCTGAATACATGAAGATGTAGGTAGCCAAAAAATGTATAATATAGTAGCAAGAGAGTACAATTCCTTGAGAAAAGAGTCACTCAAGATTGGCAATACAAGCCTCAATAGATCATATACGTGAAATGTGAAATATATTGCTACACTCAGAATGCCCTAGGCTATGACTGCGCATTTTATAGGAGACACTGCAACATTTTGAATGATAATACAAATATATAACAATATATGGCTCAATAAATTTGGGGGAGAAAGCTCTCAACACCATAAAACAATAATACAACAATCCTTAGAAGGATTGGCTGAAATATATACAAAATGGAAAAACTGCAGAAATGCCGGAGTTGTAGTAGAAGTGGCAACTTGAGAACTGGAACTAGATGGAGATAGTTGAAGATGATGCACAATATGAGTATATATCCTCTAATGGATCTTCAAAGTGAAAATTTGATCCTATCACTGAAGATCTTACCCTCCAATATACATTGCAGACCCCCTCTGCAAATGTACTCTGAAAATAACACACTCACTGAAGGATACTGTGCTATAGGTGGAATAGAATGTGTTGGCCAAATGCCAAGATCTGCAATATGCTATGAATCCTCCCTTACTGATCTCCCAAAGTAAATAAGTCTCTCTCCTCTGAAGAACAAGCCAAGAAATGGTGTTGTGGAACCTCCACTGCAACACCTTGCAACACAACATTATAATTGAGCAGAAATAACAATGTAGTTGAAGGAGGTGGCTTGGCCTTCAGCCTGAATGTGGAGAAATTAAGTGTAATCCCTCAAGAGGCCTCTCAAGAAAGAGAATGAATCCTAAAGAGGAATTCATTGTGATAAACAACACTGCAACTCTACTAAACAACAGGATACTGCGAATAGTCTAAGCAGACTAAGACATCATTAATCATAAGCACGAGTTAAAATGGATGCCCTGCCTTCCTTTAAAACAAATTCAAGCTCCCTCTCCAAGGGTCCCACTCATTAGGGTTTCCTCCATCAAGGAAAATTCCCTCCTCTTTCACTGTGTTGCCCCACAAGATGATCTCCGCCTCCTATCACTACGTTGTTTGAATTGGTCAAACTTGACCTTGTCTTTATGAAAATGTCCTCTTTCACACATGAGGGTGTGAAATCAAACTCCACTGCTGATCTCCTTTCATACGAAGAGGGATTGTATTCCTATTTCTGAATTTTATGGGCCTCCTTATCCATTTATTCATTTCTTAAGTGAAACCAACAAAAAATAATATACCATTTAGCTGCATGCTAAAAGTGGAATATTACAGTCCTCCTCCTCCAAAATGTTTCTTGTCCTCAAAAAACTGCATAAGATAAAATCCTCCAAGGATCAAGATGTTGTCTCATCAATATATCTCCAAGTTGTCCCTCCAACATATGCAAACTAGCTTTTGGTGAGCATCCTAAATAGCCATCATGTAAGAAATAAACATTCATGGAGGCAAAAATCGGTTGTCCATGAGCCTTTTTGAGGCATGATATGTGACATGAATTGGGATTTACCATCCACATATGAACCTCCCATCCCAAAGAAATCATCCATACAAAGTGAGTTACCTCCCAACATGGCAACTCATCGAAATCTCCTTCCACCTTGAGCTCCAGAAATGAAGGTGGGCTGAAAATATACATATAGTAAGCATCATAGCCTACCCCATGTTTTCCTCCTCTCCACTTGTGATAAGTGTAGAGTGTGTTCTTATCTCGAGCTGCAATGGTATTTCACTTAAGTGGCAAAATGAAGAAAAATCCTCCAAGGATCTCCCTTCCAACATTGGAGAAGAAGGTGGCCCCAAACATTTCATCCATGACGAATAGGACATGGTCATCATAGAGTATCCAAAAGGGAAGTATGCTGAAGGTTTTACATGATGATGACACAAACAATGTCTCAAGAGGACACAACATAGTCTCATCCACTGTAACTTCAAAAAATAGCATGGAAAGTAATATACAAAAATCATCACATCTACTAATGAATAGTAAATGGCTGAATGTGTAAACAATACATGATCAAACACTTGCCCATGGTTACACAATGAATGGCTATCAAACTCATGGCCCACCCCAAAAGAAAACAAATGTGTGGCTATGGTGGACATATCTCCTACCATGCTCCCATTAGAACTTGTAATGCAAAAAATGTGGGAATTCTCTCCCCTCGAGGACACATCGAACTCATGTGTCAACTCCCCAATCAGGCTCTCAACAAGAATAGAAACAATATCAACAAATGAATTCATGCTCAATACAAGCATGAAGGAGATACTGATGGCTTCATGTGGTGCTTGAAGATACCAATAGCCTCCTAAGCATGTACAACACAGTCTTACAAACTGTTGCTTCAGAAATTTATATGGAAAAATGTTTCTTGATACATGGTCAATCATGCATGTCATCATATAGTAAATGGTTGGGTGAAAAAAATTAGCATACATGTAATGATAAAACATTTTCCCAAGGCCACATAAAATATGGATGCCTCTATCATATAGTTTGGCCCAATTTTGATCATGGATCAATATGAAAAACTTGCCCTCTTGTGGAGAAATGCACTGCATAGTAATGGTGAGCATGAAATTATTTTGTTAGCCAATCAATAAGTGCAAAAAAAAAAATTCTTACCATATGATGGAAGCAGGATGACACATGGATCAGTAAATGAGTCCTCCATAGTCGTTTGGTATGCCTCTATGAAGAGGAATGAACTATGTGCTGCATGAAGATCCTCCTTCTCATGCTTGGAAGCCCAAGTCAAGAAGAACATATCACTGTAATAGATGTCTCCATCCACTACCCTATCATCCTTACCTGCTCCTTGTCCTCCAAGTGCATCCGATGTGAAGTGATCCTGGGGACACTCCATCCATATACCCTTAGAGAGAGTGTATGCCAAGTGATGGCCATATACTCCTGCTGCCCAGCATCATATATTTGCAAGTGGCTTATCAGCCTTTTTCTTCTCATCCACATCCACTCATTCACTTGTGAATATCTCCTTCCGTTCTTTCCCTTGGTACTCCTCCCATGAGGGCTACCATCCTCCCAAACCAAATCTCTCTGTTTTTATTTCATGGAAGTTTGAAATGCAGCTCTTTGGAGACCTCCTAGAGAAGATCTCTCACTCATGACTATGTTGAATCTATAAGGATCCAAATGTGATGAAGATAAAATCTCCTCTCCACCATTGTTTTGCAGCGTTTTTAATCTCTCCAATGATGTAGTGGCTATCTCATACTCCAACTTAAGGATGGTTGCATAGTTTTTCATAGGAGTGTCATGGTTTGTTTCATCCTCCAAAAGTTCACGCTCCAACCTCAAGGGTTGTGTGCAACTTAAGAAAGGTGCATGAGGATGATGGTTCACCTCTTTCTTGAACCATTCAACTTTTCACAGCACAGTGCAATCCTGCTGCTTTAGATTAGCAGTGTGATTTGAGCCTTGGTCATGTAAAAGAAAATTTCGACAACTTTCAAAAGGATTTGTTGAAATAATAGACAGTGGAAATATTTTCATACCTTGATGAGATTTGGGAATCTCTTGTAGGGTTGCAAGAGTTCCATCCTCAAATGTGTTGGCTGCCCCAACTACTGATGTATGTGCCTGCTCCTCCATGAGTGTGGTACTGTTAGTACAAGACTCCTCACGTGGTGGTGAGGGCTCCTCCCTTTCGGTTCTTCTATTGTCAAACTTTTTGATTAGATTTTGAGAAAACTCAGCAATAGTAGAAACCCTTGCATGGCTCAAATGGATGAACCACCAAATGTGGGCTTCACCTTCTAGATGCAGCACTGAGATCTCAACAAACTCTTTCTCCACTACAAGATGTAGTAGGAAAAATGCTTCCAGCTTCCTCACCGAAGCTCTTGTTGTAGATGACCCTTCAAATGTAGACAATAAAAATCTATTGCCTTCGATTTCTCTTTTGTTGCATGGTATCTTTTCTTCCTTCAACTGGATGAATTGTGGGAAAGCTAGAGTCTCTTGGAAGGCTCTAGGTTGAGATTTGTACTCAACAGGGTAATCACTCAGAATTTGATGATCCAGGTGTCCTTCATGCTTGACTCCTTCTTCTTGAGAATAGGAAGTGTATGGTCCTTCCTCTTCCTTTTGCTCCTCCCCTTTGGAGAGGCTCTTCTTAGTTCTAAAAATTGATGAGAGTAATCTCATATTTTTCATCATTCTGATCTTCTTCTATCTTCTGTGAAAATCACAGGCTGAGCCAAGAAAGCTGCTCTAATACCACTGTAATATCCCAAAACGGGAAATGTCAGCAAGGCATGCTTGAAAAACGCATTTTTCAGGAATGGCTGCTACAAGATTTGAAACCAAGAAATGGATCCCTTAGATCAATGTGTCTAAGACCAAAATCCAAGAGGAGGCTCCAAACAAATCACTCTAGGTGGGCTAAACAGATCTCCCACACCTAGTTGTCTTGAAAAAGTGCACAATGAAGGGATTGCAGCTATGTCTGAACAAGGGATAGAGTAACAACGTTATTTTTATGAACCTGAATACATGAAGATGTAGATAGACAACAAATGTATAATATAGAATCAAGAGAGTACAATTCCTTGATGAAATAGTCACTAAATATTGGAAATACAAGCCTCAATAGATCATGTACATGAAATGTGAAATATACTGCTACACTCAGAATGTCGTAGGCTATGACTGCGCAGTTTATCGGAGACACTGTAACATGTTGAATGATAATGAAAATATATAACAATATATGGGTCAAGAAATGTGGGGGAGCAAGCTCTCAACCCCAGAAAACAATAATACAACAATCTTTAGAAGGATTGGCTGAAATATACACAAAATGGAAAAATTGTTGAAATGCCGAAGCTACAGTAGCAGCTGCAACTCGAGAACTATAATTGGATGGAGATAGCTGAAGATGATGCATAATCTGAATTTACCTCCTACAATGGATCTTCCAAGTGAAAGGTTGATCCTATCACTAAAGATATTACCCTCCAATCAACACTGCAGACCCCCTCTGCAAATGTACTCTAAAAATAACGCAGTCACTGAAGGATACTGCACTGTAGGTGGAATAGAATGTGTTGGCCAAATTCCAAGATTTGAAATATGCTATGAATCCTACCTTATTGATCTCCCAAAGGAAAGAAGGCTCTCTCTTCTAAATAACAAGCCAAGAAATGGTGTTGTGGAACATCCACTGCAACACCCTGCAACACAACATTATACTTGAGCAGAAATAATGCTATAGCTCAAGGAAGTGGCTTGGCCTTGAGTCTGAATGTGGAGAAATGAAGTGCAATCCCTCAAGAGGCCTCTCAATAAGGAGAAGGAATCCTAAACAGGAATTCCTTGTGCTAAACAACACTGCAACTCTACTAAAGAGCAAGAGACTACAAATAGTCTAAGTAGACCAAGAAATCACTAATCATAACCATGAGTTACAATGGTTGCCTTGCCCTCCTTTTAAACAAATGCAAGCTCCATCTCCATGGGTCCCACTCATTAGGGTTTCCTCCATCAAGGAAACTTCCCACCTCTTTCACTACGATATCCCACAAGATGATCTCCACCTCCTATCACTACGCTGTTTGACTTGGTCAAGCTTGACCTTGTCTTTTGGCAAATGTCCTCTTTCACATATGAGGGTGTGAAATCCAACTCCACTGCTGATCCCCTTTCATACTAAGAGGGATTTTATTCTTATTTCTAAGTTGTGTGGGGTTCCTTACCCATTTATTCATTTCCTAAGTGAAAACAACAAAAATTAATATTCCATTTAGTTGCATGCTAAAATTGGAATATTACACTAGGCTAGGCTAGGTTAATCTAGGCTAGGTTATGGTAGGCTATGTTAGGGAGACCAAGGTTAAGAAAGCTTAAGCGAGGTTAGGCTAGGCTGGCCTAGGCTTGGCTAGGCTAGGTTAGGCCACGCTAGGCTTGAGTAGGCTAGGTTAGGTAAGGCTAGAGTAGGCTAGGTTAAGGTAGGCTATGCTAGGTTAGGTTAAGCTAGGCTATGATAGGTTATGTTAGGCTAGGCTTGGATAGGTTAGGGTAGGTTAGGTTGGGTTAGGTTAAGGTAGGGTAGGCTAGGTTAAGGTAGGCTAGAATAGGGTAGGCTAGGCATGGCTAAGGTAGGCTAGGTTAGGCTAGGATAGGTTAAGCTAGGATAGGTTAGGATGAGTTATGCTAGGTTGGGTTAAGCTAATTTGGGTTAGGTTAGGATATGATTAATTAGGGTAGGGTAGTTTAGGCTAGGATAAGATAGGCTAGTTTAGGCTAGGATAAGATATGCTAGGTTAGTCTAGGTTAGGCTAAGTTAGGAAATGTTAGGTTAGGTTAGGCTAGGCTAGGCTAGGCTAGGTTAGGCTAGGTTAGATTAGGATAGGTTAGGCCAGGTTAGATTAGGTTAGGCTAGGTTATATTAGGTTATGCTAGATTAGGTAAGGTTAGGATAAGCTAAGTTAGGCTAGGCTAGGCTAGGTTGGGCTAGGTTATGTTAGGTTAGGCTAGGCAACGTTACGCGAGGTTAGGTTAGGCTAGGTTAGGCTAGGCCAGGTTAGGTTAGGTTAGGTTAGGTTAGGCTAGGCTAGCCTATGTTAGGTTAGGTTAGGCTAGGTTGGGTTCGGTTAGGTTACACTAGGCTAGGTTAGGTTAGGCTAGGCTAGGTTAGGTAAGGTTAGGTTAGGTCAAGTTAGGATAGGCTATATTATGATATGTTAGGCTAGGTTAGGCTAGGCTCGGTTCAGCTAGGATAGGCTAGGTTAGGTTAGGCTAGGGTAGGCTAGGCTAGGATAGGCTAGGTTACTCTAGGCTAGGTTACGCTAGGCTAGGTTAGGCTAGGTTAGGTTAGTCGAGGTTACGCTAGGGTAGATTAGGCTAGGCTAGTGTAGGCTAATGTAGGCTATGTTAGGCTAGGTTAAGATAGGTTAGGTTATGTTAGGCAAGGTTAGGCTAAGCTAGTTTAGGCTAAGCTAGGCTAAGCTAGGCTAGGTTATGCTAGGCTAGGTTAAGCTAGGATAGGTTAGGCTAGTTTAGTTTAAGTTAGCCTAGGCTAGGTTAGGTTAGGTTAGGTTAGGCTATGCTAGGCTAGGTTAGGCTAGGTTAGGTTAGGTTAGGTTAGGTTAGGCTAGGCTAGGTTACACTAGGCTAGGTTTGTCTAGGTTAGGCTAAGCTAGGTTAGGCTAGGCGAGGCTAGGCTAGGCTAGTGTAAGATAGTGTAGGCTATGTTAGGATAGGTTAGGTTAGGATATTTTAGGCTAGGTTAGGCTAGTTTATGCTAGGTTATGCTAAGCTAGGTTAACCTAGGATAGATAGGCATGGCTAGGTTAGGGTAGGCTCGGCTAGGTTAGGCTTGGTTAGGTTAGGTTAGGCTAGGTTAGGGTAGGCTATGCATGGTTGGTCATGGTTAGGCTAGGTTAGGCTATATTATGATAGTCTTGGATAGGTTAGGCTAGGCTAGGCTAGGCTAGGAGATGCTAGGTTAGGTCAGGCTAGGCTAGGCTAGGGTAGGAGAAGTTAGGTTAGGTTATGCTAGGCTAGGTTTGGCTAAGTTAGGCAAGGCTAGGTTAAGTTAGGCTAGCGTAGGTTAGGCTAGGCTAGGATAAGGAAGGTTAGGTTAGGCAGGGTAAGGCTAGGTTAGGCTAGGCTAGGTTAGGTTAGGTTAGGTTAGTTTTTCATTAGGTTAGGTTAGGTTATGCTATGTTAGGCAAAGCTAGGTTAAGCAAGCTTAGGATATGTTTGGCAAGGCTAGGTTAGGCTTGGCCAGGCTAGGTTAGGCCAAGCTAGGGTAGAGTAGGCTAGGTTAGGTTATGTTAGACATGGCTAGGTTAATCTAGGAGCTGAAGCTACGATGGAACCCAAACTAGGTTAGGTTTGCTAGGTTGGGGTGGGTTAGGCAAGGCTGAGCATGGCTAGGTTATGCTAGGATAGGCTGGGTTATGCTCGGCTTGGTTGGGGTAAGGTAGGGTAGGCTGGGCATGGCTTGGTTAGGCTAGGCAAGGATAGGTTATCGGTTAGGCTAGGGGTGGGGTAGGTTAGAAGTTAGGATATGCTAGATTAGGATAGGTTATGTTACGGTAAGGTTAGGCTAGGTTAGGTTAAAACGAGTTATGCTAATTTATATGAGTTATGTTAAAATGGCTGACTTATATGAGGAATCTGCATGGAATTAAATAGAGTAAATTATTATGGCTATAATTGAATACTCCTGTGTTTATAATGATTATATTCCTGTGTTATATTTTCTAAGTTATATTTTGAGTTTGAGATAATTCTAACTTAGGCTTTGGAAAGAGAATCTAAATAACTATATTCTTAGAGTATCTAATATAAAAAGGAGTAAGGTTAACCCTCAATATTAAACGCATACATAGAAAGTACAAATTAAAACTAAAATAAATAAGGTAAAACTTCCACTTCAGAGTGAGTTGGAAAAAAATTAAGTGGAACTATTGAGATTTCTTATAAATGAATACGGGCAATGATTTTAGATAAGGAAACATGGAATATATTTAATATTCTTGTATACCATTTATATTAAGGTTTTTTGTGAGTATGGTTAAATATCTTGATTAGGAGTGGAAAAAGTATACTAAATTTGTTATACTAACAAAATCCTTATCTTAGTAAATTATACTAGAGTAGATACTTTAACTTAGTTTTAATAGAATAAATAGTAGGTTAAAGTATGTATACATAATCATAATTATCATATATATGCATGAATTTGTATACAAACACTTAAATATTAAATTTCATGAATAATCCCTATCAGAGGTAAAGGGACTAGTACAAAGGAGTAGAGACCATGAAGCAACCAGGGAAAGCTTTGTATTTAAACAGTATAAGAAATGTCATATTAAGATGTGTATTTGAAATTTCATAAAATTAATTTCTTACTGAAATTACTTTAAATTACATAGGTAAATTATGTGGATTATAATGGAAAAAAAAAACCTAACAAATACTCACAATGAGGGAATATAACTTTAGGATAGGAAAAATAATCTTAGAAAAGTTAAGGCCTAGCCAATACAAATTTAAGATGACACATGCCTTTACCTTCTATTAAATATTGAACAATAGATTTATATTTTGTAGAAAATAAATTGAAAGAAAATAACCCATGTTGGGTGTAGCCTTCCTATTTTTTTTAAAGATAAATTGTTGGTCAATTACATATAATGAATACAAGTATATATGAAAAATATAATAAGAATAACATTTAAAAATATATAAAACAGTGGTAGAGCATAATTACATACTAGCCATAGAAAGCTAACAATAAACTATGCGTTTACTATCCACACATTACAGAGGAAAACAAGTATACAATTAGGTTCTTAGAAAATTAAAATGTGGAAATGGTATATCAACCCAACAATTAAAAGAGACATATATAAAATCACAAGGTATATAAGGACTTAAAAAATTATAAGATCTCAACCATATATACCTAATACATAGGTTAACCAATGTATTGCCTAAAATCGTTTGAAGGAAGAATAATATTTTGTTCAAAATAAGATGACCCATAATATAAAGGCTTTGTTCCTTTCCCGGGAAATCATAGACCAATACATCTCAAACATATAGATGAAAAGTACTTAATTAAGCATATACGAATGAACTGTAAGGAAGAGAAAGGAACAAACTTAGTCTTGATTGCCGAAAAGAGTCACGAGATAGAAAAAGTATAGTACAAATGCACTCGATTGAATCGATACCTATATGAGAGTAAAAAACATGGAATTTAAACAAGTGTAAAAGAACGTGATTGTATTCATCAGAACAAATGATGATATACTTTAATAGAGAATGAACCCAAAGTATATATTCTCAAGATTGAATGTGGTGCATCCATTTCTATTACCTTGTAAAGTTCAACAACAAATAAATGTTAGCATAATATCTTAAAGAAAGAGTGTAAGTGAAGAAAGAGGGTAATTATTTTTTAGGAGTGAAGAACTCTATATCAAATTAATGAATGGTGCAACAAACTTATAAGTAATAATATTTTAAATAACCATTTCAAAAGAGATAATAAAAATAATGGAGGAATTAGGGTTTAATGATTAAAAACCATGAAGAGAGTGTAACTATTTTCTGCCAAGAATATAATAATTAGGTGATCTACATTGATAATTAAGAAAATATTTCAAGCCTCAAAAGGCATGGTCATTACTAGAATAAAAAAAAAAATCAATAAATAACATTTAGGGTTTCAAGGATAAAAAACCTAGGTAGAAATGCGAAATCAACCTTGTAGTGACAATTGGTTGAATGCAAAGTTAAAGCCAGAATAGAAATTACCAAGGTTACCATGGAGAAGTAAACAAGCAACTAGTAAGTCAAAGTGAGGTTGAATTCATAGAGAATTAAGGGAAACAAGTATTGATAGAGGAAATTCACCTTGAATTGCTCTATAAGAAGAAAATAATTCGATAGTGGATCACATTAAGGAAGACTTGAGATTGCTCTAATTAAAAACCCCTTCATTTCTACATTTTCTAATGGATAAAAATACATAAGTCGGAAAACCAAATATGAGAATGAGGTGAGTTGAAGTAACAAGAACAAGAACAATGGAATTCAAGTGAAGAATGTTAGCTCTATGGCAAATAGATCCACAAGCATTCCCTTCTCATGTAAATATGTCAAATAATGGAGAAAGTGAGAATAATAGCTCTGGAATAGGTATAAAATAATAAATATAATATTCAAAATATTTATAAAATAATAAAATAATAAGCATTGTACTGAAAATTTTACAAATGAACCTATGAAATAATTAGGTATCTTCGTCTTTAAAACAAATTGAAGGGTTGCAAAATACTTAATTCAATTCTATTTTAGGTATCTTCGTCTTTGAGATTGGGTCAAATGGGAGAAGAAAATACCTAGAATTCCATTAGTACGTCCAAATAATTCCATTTTATTTATAAATTATTTTTTAGAAGTTTCTTAATAACCATAACATCAAAGCATAAGTATTGGTATTGGATGATTAGCTTTATAGTTTTTTTTTTATGTTTTTTCAATTATGGTTTGAGGATTTGGATTTTATAAATTATATAATATTTATTTCTTTCCAAATAAAAATATTTAGAGTATTTATAGATTAATATAAGAATATTTAGAATATTTATAGATTAATAAAATAATAAACATTATGGTGGAAATTTTACAAAGGAATCTATGAAATAATTAGGTATCTTTTCTATAAAACAAATTGAATTGTAAATTGGATTTAATTAGAAAAGAAAATACTCAAATTGAAAAATTCCACTAGTATGTCCAAATAATTCCATTTTATTGATAAATTATTCTATTCTTAAGTAGAAATAATTCAATTTTTTTTAAATAATTTTTTTTAGGAGCCTTCTAATAACCATAAAGTCAAATCACAAGTATTGGTTGATTAGCTTTATAATTTTGTGAGTTTTTTTTTTTTCAATTAAAAATATTAGTTGACTTAACATGTGGTCCTCAAAATAAGTTCTGGATGACCTTTTCTAGTAAAAAAATATATATTTTCTAATGATTTAGATGAGATTATTTGATTTCTTAAAATAATTTTCAATTATGTTTTTATGATTTACAATTATGTTTTTCATTTAAAAATAATTTTTCATTTATATCTTATAACTTGTGTTAGATTTTGTTTTTACATTATTATTTTCTTTAAATTCAATGTATTTTAAATTGTATTTTCATACATTCAAATTATTTTAAATAATTTTTGTTATATTTACAATTTTATTAATAGCTTTTAATTAATTTTGTTTTTGAATGATTTCTTTATTAATATTATAATATAGAGTAAAGTACCATAAGCTTGAGTAGCCTAGCCTAGGCTAATAAAGAATAGACCAAGGTAAGCTAGAGTAGGCTAGGTTAGGCTAAAATAGGCTAGAGTAGCTAGGTATAGGCTAGACTAGACTAGGATAGGCTAGGTTAGAGTAGGTTAGGCTAGGGTATGCTAGAGTAGGCTAGGTTAGGCTAGGGTAGGTTAAGGTAGGGTAGGGGAGGCTAGGTTAAGCTAGGCTAGGCTACACAAGGCTAGCATAGGCTACTATAGCCTAGGATAGACTAGGTTAGGCTAGGCTCGGTCAAGCTAGTGTAGGTTAGGGTATCGTAGGCTAGTCTAGGATATGATAGGATAGGATAGGGTGGGCTAGGCTAGAGTAGGATAAGCTATGATAGGATAGGCTAGGCTAGGATTGGTCAGGCTAGGATAGATTAGGCTAGGCTACTATAGCCTAGCATAGAGTAGGTTAGGCTAGGATAGGTTAGACTAGGTTAGGTTAGGCTAGGTAACTCTACACTATGTTAGGCTAGGCTAGGCTAGGCTATGTTAAGTTAGGTTAGGTAAACCTAGGATAGGATAGGCTAGAGTAGGGTAGGCTAGGTTAGGCTAGGATCACATATGCTAAGTTAGGTTAGGATGAGATTTATCAGGCTAGGCTAGTTTAGGCTAGGATAAGATAGGCTAGGCTAGGCTAGGATAATATAGGCTAGGCTAGGCTAAGCTAGGCTAGGCTAGGCTAGGCTACGTAGGTTAGGTAGGTTATGTTAGGATAGGTTAGGTTAGGTTAACATAGGTTAGGTTAGGTTAACATAGGTTAGCTTAGGTTAGGATAGGCTAGGGTAAGGTAGGCTAGGCTAGACTAGGCTAGACTAGGCTAGGCTAAGTTAGGTTAAGATAGGCTAGGCTAGGTTAGGCTAGGGTAGGGTAGACTAGGCTAGGTTAGGGGAGGCTAGGCTAGTTTAGGGTAGGGTAGGTTAGGGTACGTTAGGCTAGGATAGGGTAGGCTAGGGTAGGCTAGGGTAGGCTAGGTTAGTCTAGGGTAGGCTAGGCTAGGGTAGGATAGGTTAGGATAGGTTAGGATAGGCTAGGTTAGGCTAGGTTAGGTTAGGTTAGGTTAGGATAGGTTACCTTAGGTTAGGCTAGGCTAGGTTAGGATAGTCTAGGTTAGGGTAGGCTAGGGTAGGGTAAGCTAGGCTAGGGTAGGCTAAGGTAGGCTAGGCTAGGCTAGGGTATGGTAGGCTAGGTTAAGTTATGCTAGCGTAGGTTAGGGTAGGTTAGGGTAGGTTAGGCTAGGATAAGGTATGCTAGGGTAGGGTAGGGTAGGGTAGGGTAGGGTAGTCTAGGGTAGGGTAGGCTAGGGTAGGCTAGGCTATGGTAGTCTAGGGTAGGATAGGCTAGGGTAGGCTAGCGTAGGGTAGGGTAGGGTAGGTTAGGTTAGGTTAGGCTAGGCTAGGCTAGGGTAAGGTAGGGTTGGGTAGGTTAGGTTAGGTTAGGGTAGGTTAGGTTTGGTTAGGTTAGGTTAGGCTAGGATAGGGTAGTCTATGGTAGGCTAGCCTAGCCTAGGGTAGGGTAGGGTAGGGTAGGGTAGGGTAGGGTAGGGTAGGTTAGGCTATGCTAGGCTAGGCTATGCTAGGCTAGGCTAGGCTAGAATGGGCTAGGTTGGGTTGGGCTAGGCTGGGCTAGGTTAGGCTGGGCTCGATTAGTTTAGGTTAGGCTAGGTTGGTCTAGGCTAGGCTAGGTAGGGTTAGGTTAGGCTAGACTAGGTTAGGTTAGGTTAGGTTAGGTTAGGCTAGGCTATGCTAGCTAAGGTTAGGCTAGGCTAGGCTAGGCTAGGCTAGGGTAGGTTAGATTTGTTAGGCTAGGATAGGTTAGGTTAGGTTAGGTTAGGCTAGGCTAGGCTAGAATAGGCTAGGATAGGCTAGGCTAGGCTACTTTAGGCTAGGGTAGGGTGGGTTATGTTAGGTTAGGCTAGGTTAGGCTAGGCAAGGCTAGGAAAGCCTAGGCTAAGCTAGGCTAGGCTATGTTAGGTTAGGTTAGGTTAGGCTAGGCTAGGCTAGGCTTGGCTAGGTTAGGTTAGGTTAGGCGAGGTTAAGCGAGGCTAGGCTAGGTAATGCTAGGTAATGCTAGGTTACGTTAGGTTAGGTTAGGCTAGGCTAGGCCACATTAGGATAGCTTAGGTTAGGTTAGGCTAGGTTAGGCTAGGTTAGGCTAGGTAAGGCTAGGCTAGCCTAGGCTAGGCTACATTAGGATAGGTTAGGATAGGTTACGTTAGGTTCGGCTAGGCTAGGTTAGGCTAGGTTAGGTTAGGTTAGGTTAGGTTATGATAGGGTAGGTTAGGTTAGGGTTGGATATGTTAGGCTATTCTACGGTTGACTATGTTAGTATAGGCTAGGTTAGGATAGGGTAGATTACATTAGGATAGGGTAGACTAATTTAGGCTCGGTAAGTTAGGCTAAGTTAGAATAGGTTAGGTTAATCTAGGTTAGTTTAATCTAGCCTAGGTTAATCTAGGCTAGGTTAGGCTAGGCTATGTTAGGCAAAGCTAGGTTAAGCAAGCTTAGGCTAGGTTAGGCAAGGCTAGCCTAGGCTTGGCTAGGCTAGGTTAGGCCACGCTAGGCTAGTTTAGTTAACACTAGGCTAGAGTACGCTAGTTTAGGTTAGGTTAGACTAGGCTAGGTTAAGGTAGACTATGTTAGGTTACGTTAAGCTAGGCTATGATAGGATAGGTTAGGCTAAGAATGGATAACTTAGGGTAGGTTAGGTTGCGTTAGGCTAGACTAGGCTAGGCTAGGTTAAGGTGAGGTAGGTTAGCGTAGGCTAGGCATAGGTAGGCTAGGCTAGGCATGGTGAGGGTAGACTAGGTGAAGCTAGGATAGTGTAATATCCCGTGTGCGGGTAGGGCCCACAGCCACATGTCCAAGTCTATGTGATGAGGGATGTTGCGCAAGGATCCCCTCCCTAAGATGCTCCGGTGGGGTTAGGCCCACCCTTAACACCCTGGGATGCCGCCCTCACTAAGAGTTCGAGATTTTGGTGTAGTGGTTGGATCTACGTGGTATCAAAGCCAAGGTCTCGAGGTTGATACTCGCGAAGCGTGGTGGGTTGTAATATCCTGTGGGCGGGTAGGGCTCAGAGCCACGTGTCTGAGTCTATGTAATGAGGGGTGATGCGCAAGGGCCCCTGCCCTCAGATGCTCCGGTGGGGTTAGGCCTGCCCTTAACACTCTTGGATGCCGCCCTCACTAACAGTTTGAGATTTTGGTGTAGTGGTTGGATCTACGGTTTTCAACACCACTTCCAGATTTAGTTTTGTAGAAAAGGGAGCATTCCTTTGTATAGAAGATTAGCGAGGAAGCCTTGAGCTTCATATTCAGATCTTGGCATCAGGCCAAAGGACCTTCCAACATAATCTCCATAGTATACTTTAGAAACTGCATCATTTTTCTAGTGCATTTCTGCAGCAGGGTTTCTACCCTAGTTTGGTGCTTGTTTCCTTGAGGAAGGGCCATCCCTTCTTCCGAAAAAGTTTATATTGCAGCCATATTCTATAATTTTGTACATTTCAGCTCATATACTCAAATTTTCAGTGATTCTCCATTTTTTAGATCCATATTCTGCAAATTTGATATTTGTATTTGTTCTTTCATGAAATCCCCTTGCCAGGTGATCTATTTGATGTATAAAAGGAGCTGAATCTATATTTTTATTCATTCTATGTTATAATAAACTTTAGATCTGATGTTTCAGACATATTTTATCTAATTTATTCAAAATTATGCTATTCATGCTTCATCTACTTTCTGCATACTCAAAGTGATGGGAAATTAGCATTTTTAAGCATATCCAAGGATGAAGGAACTATTTAGCATAGCTAGAATGCTTTGTTTGAGCTGAAATTTGGAGCATAGGTCCCTCATGACCTGATATAAAATAACCGCCTGCTAGTTCCTTTAATTTTATGCATATTTTTGAATACATCTATTTTAGGGTCAAAATCACTACTTTTCCCCATTTTTTGGATCTTAAATTCAGATCTGAGTTGCTGTTGTACTTGAAATCAATTTCTGAGTGTCTATAAGTACATTTTATGCATTGATAGCTCTCTTCACTTTCAATAGAGTGTTTTACTTTGCTGTAGTCCCTCATTGGGCCTTCTCTTGAAGATAACTAGGTGTGGGAGATTTGTTTAACCCACCTAGTCTTATTTGTTTCAGCTCAAATATTGGATTTAGTTTCTATATTGTATGATCTAAAGGATCCAAGAGTTATTTTCCTTTTCTAAGTAATTTTTTCTGAAAATGTGTTTTTAAGTGCATAATTCATGAGCTGTTCCTAAATAGGAATATTACAGTGGTATCAGAGCATGATCTCTGGCACAGCTTGTGAGATCAAGCTATCAGAGAAGCAAAGAGAAGAAACATAGAATAGAATTATGGAGAGGATGAGATTACTCTCATTAGTGTTCATATCTAAGAAGGGCCTCTCCAAAGAGGTAAAGCAGAAGAGAGAAAGAAGATGCACCGAGAATCCTAGAGGGTTTCGAGAAGAAGCAAGATGTAGTGAGACATGCATGAGGTTTCAAGAAGAAGAAGGAAGCCCTATCAATTCCTATCGGCAAAGCAGAAGGCCAGAGAATCTTATATCTCCTCATAGATCTACTATGCCCATTTTCTTTGAAAAAGGTGAGAGCTATAGCAATGAAGAAGAGAGATGTAAAGAAACTCCTAAAGGGTTTCAAGATGAAGAGGAAGAAATATACACCTCCTATCATCACAAAGTAGGGAGAATGACTGAAGAAGAGATATCATTGCTTATTTTTCAAAAATTGAAGAGTATTGAAGAAAATCTCAAGGAGTTTGATGAGGAGAGGAAAAAGATGAGCTACAAAGACACATCTCCCAAGGAAACCAAGGATAATGTCAATATTATAACTTTGGGCAAGAGATCTCCATTTTCACCATCTCCTGCTAAGGTGCTTGCATATTTGCAAGGTAGTCTTGAGCTCTTAACATATGGAGTCCCATACATGAATCAGGAGATGCATGAGGAGGAGAAGGAGGATACCAGCACTGGTATGCTTGAAGAAAGGAGACCATCATTCTTGCCAACAGTTGGAGGCATCATTGATCCGGGTGGAGGAAATCTCGTGTTATGTCAAGAGGTTCCCACATCTCAGTTGATCCAAGGTATGCATGAAATTTCAGCACATATTTTTTGAAGATTAATGAATAGCCAAGGATTAAATCAAAATGCTGATTTGAAGCAAAGTCATGTCACAGCGCAGAGGACCCTTGATCTAATCAAGGATGAAACTGGAAACTATCCCTATGCATCATTGTTGAGCTGCATTCAATCTCTTGGGTTGAGATGTAGGGTCTCAAGAAATGGGATTAGTACTATCCTATGTTCAATGGTTGATTGTGAGATCAGTAATGAAACTTGCTTTGAGACAGTAAATGCATCACTTTGTAGATCTACAGAGTTGTCACTTAGTGACTGTGATAAAGAGGCTTCAACTCTCTTGGAGAATTCTAGAGGAAGCTACAACCTTGAAGCAATAGATAAGAAGAAGATGAATATTAGACATATTGATATGAGAAGCCTTTTCTCCCCTCTAAATGACACTCTCTCAATGAGCAAGCTACAGCTAAAAGAGAGACTTCTACTTACTGCAGATTCAAAAAATCACTAGTTTTGGAAGGCCATAGATGGGAGGAAGGTCTCACTAAGATATCTCAACAAATATGCATTTCAATATTTCATGAGATGCAAGGTTCTTCATTGGCTCAAAGGAGATGGTATTCTACAAAGGGAGGATGCCATGATTATGCAACACATCACTCATCTTCCATATTGGAGTGAGTGGATGAGGATGATGAGCAAGAGATCACATGATCACTTGCAGACATATTGGCCAACAAGCTCGGTTACGGTGGTTGCCCTTGGGAGACTCCTATCACTCTCCAAAGGCACCTATTTCTTTGATCTATGCCTTGAAGAATGGTCATGAAATGAATAAGGAGGCATGGCAATGCTGGTTGCTTTGGGGTAAGCATGATCACTACCCCATTAGGGGAATTCCGAGGTCTAAAATGGGCCTCCTAAGGAAATTATAAAAATAATAGTGGAAAAAATCTAATAAGATTTGATGACATCATCAAATTTTAGAGGGAAAAATGAAAAAACTACTTTTTCAATTCATATTTTCAACTTAGGGTAGGGTAGGCTAGAATAGGGTAGGATAGATTAGGGTAGGTTAGGCTAGGATAGGGTAGGGTAGGGTAGGGTAGGTAAGGGTAGGTTAGGTTAGGGTAGGTTAGGCTATGGTGGGTCAGGGTACTATAGGCTAGGCTAGCATAGGGTAGGCCATGCTAGGCTAGGTTAGGCTAGGGTAGGTTAAGCTAGGCTAGGTTAGTTTAAGGTAGAGAAGGGTAGGGTAGGTTAGGGGAGCTTAGGTTAGGTTAGGTTAGGTTAGGCTAGGGTAGGGTAGTCTAGGGTAGGCTACCCTAGGCTAGGCTAGAGTAGGCTAAGCTAGGGTAGGGTAGGGTAGGGGAAGGTAGGTTAGGCTAGGCTAGGCTAGGCTATCTTAGGCTAGGCTAGGATAGGATGGTCTAGGGTGGGCTAGGCTAGGGTGGGCTAGGCTAGGCTCGGTTAGGTTAGGCTAGGTTGGGCTACGCTAGGCTAGGTAAGGTTAGGTTAGGCTAGGATAGGATAGGTTAGGTTGGGCAAGGTTTGGTGAGGCTAGGCTAGGTAGGGTTAGGTTAGGCTAGGTTAGGCTAAGTTAGGTTAGGTTAGGCTAGGTTAGGTTAGGTTATGTAGGTTAGGCTAGGCTAGGCTACGTTAGGCTAGGGTAGGGTAGGGTAGGTTACGGTGGGTTATGTTAGGTTAGGCTAGGTTAGGCTAGGCAATGCTAGGCTAGGCTAGGCTAGGCGAGGTTAGGCTAAGCTATACTAGGCTAGGCTAGGCTAGGCTAGGCAAGGCTAGGTTAGCCAAGGTTACGCTAGGCTAGGCAAGGCTAGGCTAGGCTAGGCTAGGCAAGGCTAGGTTAGCCGAGGCTAGGCTAGGCTAGGCTAGGCTAAGCGACGCTAGGCTAGGCTAGGCTAGGCTAGGCTAGGTTAGTCTAGGTTAGGTTAGGATAGGTTAGGTTAGATTAGGCTAGGTTAGGCTATGCTAGGTTAAGCTAGGTTAGGTAGGGTTAGGTTAGGTTAGTTTAGGTAAGCCTAGGTTAGGTTAGGTTAGGTTAGGCTAGGCTATGTTAGGATAGGATAGGTTAGGCTAGGCTAGGCTAGGGTATGTTATGTTGGGGTTGGATATGTTAGGCTATGCTACGGTTGGGTATGTTAGGCTACTCAAGGTTAGGATAGGGTAGGTTACATTAGGATAGGGTAGGCTATTTTAGGCCTGGTAAGCTAGGCTAGGCTAGGTGTAATATCCCAAAACAGGAACTATGAGCAAGGGATGCCTGAAAAATGCATTTTTCAAGAATGACTCATAGAGGATTTGAAACCAAGACCTGGATCCCTTAGATCAATCTATCTATGACCAAAATCCAAGAGGAGGCTCCAAACAAATCACTCTAGGTGGGTTGAACAGATCTCCCACACCTAGTTGTCTTGAAAAAGTGCCCAATGAAGGGACTGCAACTATGTATGAACAAGGGATAGAGTAACAACGTTATTTTTATGAGCCTAAATACATGAAGATGTAGGTAGCCAAAAAATGTATAATATAGTAGCAAGAGAGTAAAATTCCTTAACGAAAGAGTCACTCAAGATTGGCAACAGAAGCCTCAATAGATCATATACATGAAATGTGAAATATACTGCTACACTAAGAATGCCTTAGGATATGACTGCATAGTTTATAGGAGATACTGCAACATGCTGAATGATAATACAAATATATAACAATATATGGCTCAAGAAATATGCAGGAGAAAGCTCTCAACCCCATAAAACAATAATACAACAATCCTTAGAAGGATTGGCTAAAATATATACAAAATGGAAAAACTACAGAAATGTCGGAGTTGCAGTAGCAACGGCAACTCGAGAACTGGAAATAGATGGAGATAGTTGAAGATGATGCACAATATGAGAAGATCTCCTCTAATGGATCTTCCGAGAAAAAAATTGATCCTATCACTGAAGATCTTACCCTCCAATCAACATTGCAAACCCCCTCTGCAAATTTACTTTGAAAATAAAACAATCACTAAAGGATACTACGCTGTAGGTGGAATAAAATGTGTTGGCCAAATTCCAAGATCTACAATATGTTATGAATCCTCCCTTACTGATCTCCCAAAGGAAATAAGTCTCTCTCCTCTGAAGAGCAAGCCAAGAAATGGTGTTATGGAACCTCCACTGCAACACCCTGCAACACAATGTTATAATTGAGTAGAAATAACATTGTAGTTGAAGGAGGTGGCTTGGCCTTGAGCCTGAATGCGGAGAAATAAAGTGCAATCCCTCAAAAGGCCTCTCAAGAATGAGAATGAATCCTAAAGAGGAATTCCTTATGCTAAACAACACTACAACTCTGCCAAACAATAGGAGACTTTGAATAGTTTAAGCAAAATAAGAAATCACTGATCATAAGCATAAGTTACAATGGATGCCTTGCCCTTCTTTTAAACAAATGCAAGCTCCCTCTCCATGGGTCCCACTCATTAGGGTTTCCTCCATCAAGGAAAATTCCCTCCTCTTTCACTGCGCTTCCCCACAAGATGATCTCCACCTCCTATCACTGCGCTATTTGACTTGGTCAAACTTTACCTTGTCTTTATGAAAATTTCCTCTTTCACACATGAGGTTGTGAAATCAAACTCCACTACTGATCTCCTTTCATACGAAGAGGGATTTTATTCCTATTTCTGAATTATATGGGCCTCCTTACCCATTTATTCATTTCCTAAGTGAAAATAACAAAAAATAATATTCCATTTAGCTACATGCTAAAAGTGGAATATTACAGTCCTCCACACCCAAATGTTGCTTGTCCTCAAAAAAATGCATAAGATAAAATCCTCCAATGATCAATATGTTGTCTCATCAATATATCTCCAAGTTGTCCCTCGAACATATGCAAACTAGATTTTGGTGAGCATCCGAAATAGCTATCATGTAAGAAATAAACATATATGGAGGCAAACATTGGCTGTATATGAGCATTTTTGAGGCATGATATTTGACATGAATTGGGATTTACCATCCACATATGAATCTCCCAACCCAAATAAATCATCCATACAAAGTGAGTTACCTCCCAACATGGCAACTCATGGAAATCTCCTTGAAACTTGAGCTCCAGAAATGAAGGTGGGCTGAAAATTTTCCTATGGTAAGCATTATAGCCTACCCCACGCTATCCTCCTCTGCACTTGTGATAAGTGTAGAGTGTGTTATTATCTCAGGCTACAATGCTATTGCCCTTAAGTGGCAAAATGAAGAACAATCCTCCAAGGATCTCCCTTCCAACATTGGAGAACAATGTGGCCCAAAACATTTCATCCATGATGAATAGGACATGTTCATCATAGAGTATCCAAATGGGAAGTATGCTGAAGGTTTTACATGATTATGCATGATACAAAAAATGTCTCAAGAGGAAAAAACACAGTCTCATCCACTGTAACTTCAAAAAATAGCATGGAAAGTAATATACAAAAATCATCACATCTACTAATGAATAGTAAATGGTTGAATGTGTCAACAATACATGATCAAACACTTGCTCATGGTTATATAGTGAATGACTATCAAACTCATGGCCCACCCCAAAAGAAAACAAATGTGTGGCTATGTTGGACATATCTCCTCCCATGCTCCATTTAGAACATGTAATGCAAAAAATGTGGGAATTTTATCTCCTCAAGGACACATCCAAGTCATGTGTCAATTCCCCAATCATGCTCTCAAAAAGAATAGAAACAATATCAGAAAATGAAGTCATGATCAGTACAAGAATGGAGATACTTATGGCTTCATGTGGTGCTTGAAGATACCAATAGCCTCCTAAGGATGTACAACACAGTCTTAAAAACTGCTGCTTCAGAAATTTACATGGAAAAATGTTTCTTGATACATGGTCAATCATGCATGTCATTATATAGTAAATTATTGGGTGCAAAAAATAAACATACATGTAATGATAAAACATTTTCCCAAGGCCACATAAAATATGGTTACGTCTATCATATAGTTTGGCCCAATTTTGATCATGGATCAATATGAAAAACTTGCCCTCTTATGGAGAAATGCACTGCATAGTAATGGTAAGAGCATGAAATTATTGTGTTAGCCAATCAATAATTGGGAAAAAAAAAATCTTACCATATTCTGGAAGTAAGATGACACATGGGTCCATAAATGAGTCCTCCATAGTGGTTTCGTATGCATCCATAAAGAGGAATGAACTATGTGTTGCATGAAGATCCTCCTTCTCATGATTGGAAGCCCAAGTCAAGAATAACATATCACCATAAGAGATGTCTCCATCCACTACCCTATCATCCTTACCCTCTCCTTTTCCACCAAGTGCATCCGATGTGAAGTGATCCTTGGGACAGTCCATCCATATACCCTTAGAGAGAGTGCATGACATAGGGATCATGGAGGAAAAAGCGACTGAGTTGGGAAGGGGATTTTTTGATGTTAGGATCAAATATTCCATGTTGAAGAGCAGCTTTAGGAAGCCCAAGCATAGAATTCAAGATTGCAATATCAACTTCAACAAAAATAAAAATGGATCCTATTTAAAATCATGATACTAGCCTCTCATGGTTCCTTACCTTTTCATAACTAATGAGAATTCGTTGAATTTTTCAACCAGTAAAGTATGGCAGAAAAGGAAAATATGGTAGAATTCTACATGCACAATATTTTGTTGGAAAACTTTAACATTTGGGACCATAATCCTAGAATGGGAGACATGCGGTTAATGGAATTAGCCTCTTAGATGGTTAACGAGGAAGCTAGAGCACAAGAAGTAAGGAGGGTCATGAGGAGAGAAAATAGGGAGCCTATACATATTAGGGAAAAAATATTTAGTCATAGGGGCATCATAAAAAACCATCTAAAGATAGAAAAGGATGATGCACTTGTAGAAAATTACCTCAACACACAAGTACAAGCCATGGCCCATTTTGATGATGCTTCTAGGTTTTTGGGAGATGAATGCATAATGGCTAGTCAAAGGAGAAGGAATAGCCTCCCTCACTACCTCATAAACATGGAATACCACACATAAAAAATATTGAGAATTTCTCTAGAAAGGGCACCACTATACAAGAGGGCCATGCAGGCCAAGAATATTCAGTGGCTTAGTTTGAAACTTAGTCCACCCCTATTTTTGGGACTTAGTGACGGGAAAAAGCAAGATGAGTAGAAAAAATTATGGTAGGAAGAAGAATAGAATGATGGATTTTACCCTCATGAAGGGACATCCACACTTCTTCCTTGTGAAGTTAGAGGGTTCATTAATGCTTTGAAAGAGATGTCGAATGAAGACTAAGTTGCTTAGAGGATAAGCAAAAATTTGGTAGGGATGTGATGATGAAAGCCATCATTAGGAATAGTTGGAGGGGTTAACTGCCACCTATTTATCCTTATTAAGACTCTCTTTCTCACATTTAAATTATATTATGGTCTTTTCTTTCTAGTGTAGATGGTGATTAAGGCTTGTCATACTTCCAATACCTAATATGGGTTAAATGGAGGATAATCATGAAGATATTGCACTTTTGATGAATATTTTACGATTAAATCTTGGAGTAGATAATAAGGAGAGATTCTATGGGTATTTTCCACCTCCTTAACTCCCAAAGGCAACCAAGGAAGTGGGAGATGAAGTGTACCAAAGCTCCACTTCTCTTGCAATGAAAAAGGAAACATCACCTAATTTTTGGGGAGATGTTGGTAGATACCCTCTAGGTTAATATGCCTGAGAAAGAGCTGATTAGAATTCGAACTTTGAAGGAAGATAATAGACTCTTAGCACTTGTAATATGTTTTTGAGATTTTTATGATTATGTAATGAGACTATTTTCTACAATAAGATGAGTATTCATATTCTCCTTCACTAATTTAGTTTCAGAGGGCTAGGCTTGTGGGTTAGGGCCCAATCAATTGACCTTAGTCTCTCTTGTGTATTCATTCTTATTTTTATGCCATTGTAGCTAGTTTTCTTAACGAGTTTTAGCTAGTTCTCTTACATTTCAATTCACTTTTTAAATTTTTCTTCCATTTATTTGTTGTCATTGAGCTTGCATAAATGTTGGTAGAATAGCTTATAAACTCAGAAATTTGTGTGTTAAGCCTCCCTCTCTCATCTCTTTCACTGGAGCTTGAGGAGGGAAAATATTGACCACAAGAAAAATT
The DNA here is from genome assembly GCA_034641835.2 of Pinus albicaulis. NCBI lineage: Eukaryota > Viridiplantae > Streptophyta > Pinopsida > Pinales > Pinaceae > Pinus > Pinus albicaulis. The sequence goes on from JAXQQM020077814.1 coordinate 88,615, forward strand.
TTCTCTTTAATCTATGATTTCTTGGAAATAACAGCTCGGTTTTTGTAGTGTCATGAACATTTCTAGACTAGAGAGTTAGATTTCTGTTTGAGCGTTTAAGTAGGCCTTCATTCAAAATTCAACTCATCTTCTTGATTTCCTTCATCATAGATTTTCCAATGTTTGTTGCATGAACATGTAGTTTTCTTTCAAGTTCAAGTAGCACAAAAAATGAGGACTTCACCAGCACCCTTAGCTTCATTTCTCACCCATCAACAACCTTCTTTTCATCAAATCACCTCCAGCCTTGTGTTTAAGATTTTCACCTTCACACCATGAGCAACCTTAGAAGTTAAATACATGATTCTTAAGATGTTATGATCTTGTAAAATGGGTTGGAGACCTTCCATTCATCCAAGTACACCTTCAGTCCACCTCCCCTATGCTTTTCTCCATCATTTTTGGTATGAAAATTCCTCAAACTATTTCCTGTTCCAATTCAAGACTTTCTTGTAGGACTTTAGGAAACCTATAGAAGAATCAATAATAGCACCATTGGACCTATCCTTAAGCCTAGAAACCAACATCAACGTCATATAGACCTATCAAAACCATCAAGACACCTTCATCCCCGCGTCCATCAGTTAAAAACCTTCCTAAACCACCTTAACACCTTCTCCTCCTTGCTGCAAAAAAATGCATTTACATGCATAATTAGGTCATGATTAGATTCATAAGTAAAATAATTACAGATAAATAATTAAGTATATATATTTTGTTTATCCATTTGGCCTAGAAATGTGTGAGTAGATTTGCCTTCTTTCTGCAATTTAAATTCAACCATTTACTTCATGAAGATACCTAGTTTTCTTCTATTTCTTGCGAGAGTTTAAATCAGAAATCTATTTCCTTGCAGAATAGCTAGATGTATTTTCTTGCTTTAGAATATTCATTTGATGGTTAATAGAGTAATGGTTTTGAGTTAATGGTATTTCTAGGTATAATCCATAAGTGTGAAAGACTTCACTCAGAAACCCTAGAAATAACACCCTTTAATAGGAATCAGAAGAGGATGACATGAGTAGAATACATCTGTTGTGTATATAGCACTTTCACCTCCAATTTTTTAAGAACCTCGGGCTGGTAAAGTAAAGTATAGTAGCCCCTGGGAGTTGCAACATTCCTGGTGAAATACGAGGGCTCACCAAAAACCAAGGAAAAGTACATTTAGGATGGAAACCTATCCAAAATTAGCACCACAATCTTGTGGACCATTTAAAACTTAGGACTGGGTTGGACTAGGTTGGACCCATAGCTTATCAATTACATTTACCCACTCACATTAAAATTCATAATGTTTTTCATGATTCTTTAATTAAGAAATATATACATGACAGTTCTAACATTATTTATTGGAAAATTATATAGCTAGAATTCAAAGGAGACTCCCTCAAAGAACATCTCTGTATTCTAGAGAGGAAAGAGATCTAGCTCTGAAATCAAGTAGTTTTTTCATATTAAAGTAAAATGGAAGCACTTTAATACCAAAGAGGCTACATGGGAGCGAGAAGATGAGATTCTTGAAAACTATCCAAAAATTTTCCAGAGAGAAGAAACTAGAAATTAAACATCGAGGAAAATATAGTTAAAAGGGGGGAAGATGCGATATCCCTATGTTTTTTGAAATAATTAATATTGTTATATTTTTCCAAAATTAAACTATGTTCGTTTAAATGGTGATTCCATAAATTATGTAAATGAACAATATACATGTGGTTATGAAATCAATAATTGCGGTTATAAATTAATGGGAACGGAAAATTACTTGAAATGAGACACTTAACTAAAGAGATAATTTCTAATCTCAATCATAGATAAGAGTGAGATAAATATTCCATGATAAATAGATGTGTCTAAAATAACAAATTTAATGTATGGGAGACAAAGATCCATTAAATATACTAGCTAGAGAAAACTTCCAGTACATTGAAGGATAAAGAACTCCTGAAGATAAAAAAAGGCTTTAATAACAAAAATACTTCCATAAAAGCAAGGCAATGCTAATGGAAGAAAATTTAATTAAGGAAGAAAAGGTATAAAACACCAAGGGAGGAGATGAGAGGTTGCTGAGCTCTGAGGGATATTACTTGATATTAATCTTGGTTGGGTGGAAAGTGTACTCATTTAGTGATTTTTTTGATTGTCTAGTTAGAAATTCTATGAGATTTATTATGTTGATGAATAGGTACCGACATATTGTGTATTGAAGGAATGGATTGAACTTAGAATGGTAATTAGGTTGGCAAGTAAACATATGCCTACTCTCTATTAAAGAACAAAGATACAATTTAGTGGAGGAAATATGTATTGTACTAGAAATTATTTATGTAAAAATGGTGTAGACAATATATTTTCATGGCTAAAGAGTTTGTATCTGGGTAAATTCTTTGTAGTGATAGGAATTATATTTTTTGTGATTAATATATAGGTTGAAAGGATTTTAAATGTGATTTTTGTTAAATTTTATTAATACTTGTCACTGATATGAAGGTATGATCTCTTATTAATAAATTGTTTATTCTTACTATTTTAAAATTATTGGTGGTACAGTTGAGATTTAACTATATTATCCAGTTTATCGTATATAAGAAAATAATAATTACTAGTTAGAGTAAACATATTTTGAGAGTTAAAGTAGTGCACTTATAACACTAAGCTCATATCCTAATTTCTAAAATGTCCAGAGATAAAACTAGGCATAAGGGATAACATAGGAGCATGATGGTTACCAAAGAAATGATTAAGTATTTCTGGTGCAACTTGATGTGTCATTGTAAATATAGTTAGGAAAATTAGGTTTTGTTGGAAGATAAAATATATTATATGAAATTGGGTTAATAATCAGTATGAATGCCCTCACTCTGATACAAAAAACTGTGGATATATTCTTAAGCGAGACAGATATTATGGTAATATATCAAAAAACTAGATAATTAAATGAAATAATTTTTAGGAAAATAAAATTATAAAAAATTGAGTACTAGAGTAAGTTAACTACTATATTCAAAGAACACCCATAAACATAACCTCTGTAGAAATACTTTGTTAGTTAATTGATATTTATATCTTAACAAATTGACCAGTGAACCTAGTTTCAACCATCGGTATTAGTATGAGCTAAGTTAATTGACTACAGGTTAATCAACTGAATTGATCATGGACTTGTAATATAAATACCATACACATATATACTATACAAAGCCATATAACTATCACAATATGCATCCATATAGAAATAAATTTCCCTTCTAGTAAGCAAGAACACACAGTTATAGGATCTCTTATGAACCCATGTAAACAAGATAGCTCATAAAGAATATGAAAAAAATCCCATAGCGAAAAATTTAAATAAAAGGAAGAAAAAATAGCAAACGAAAGGGAATAGACTGCCCAACGAATAAAAATAAGCCATAATTACACAACCATTAAACAAAAAATAAAACAACAAAACACAATTGAGTTATTCATATTTTCCACCAGATCAGACACTTGAAAAAATCAAGTGTTGGAAGGTGAAACTTGAGAAGAAGTACTAAAATCATCGACTTGAAAAAATCTATGTCAGGTCAGTTGAAGATGGGTCCAAAACCTCCATAGTCTAAGATAGAGTTTGAGGGTAGCTTGTGTACCTGCAAAGCAGATGTCACAATCAACAAACGAGAATGATGTTGGAGAAAAACAAATAATATGCATTATTAAATAATTAGCCAGGGAATTCCCATTTATATCACCTGAGTATGTGTCAATGGAGCTTGTGTTCTTCACCATTTTGCTGAAAGTGGAATATAAGTTAGCTCTGAGGTAGGAAAACCATATCAAAAAGAATATGTAAAGAAAAACAACCATACATGCATACATGCAGTAGGAAGATCCATTAAATTACCAAGGAAATTAAAGTAAAACAAAGGATTTATGCCTTTGTGCAGTGATTGGATCTTATGGCTACAGAGACACCTTGCAAGGCAGAGTAAAATTTTTATTAGGAAAGAATAGAAATTTGCTGAATTTTCCTTTGGCATATATAAAACCCTGGTGCTTATAAGAGTAAATATTGTTCTAATGGAAATTTAAAGCTGAATAGGCATAAAAATTCAATTAGTAACGCACTAGTACATACAAAAAGGGAAGAAGCGAATTTGTCACCTTAAGTAGCCATGGTTCTTAGAGATGAACCATGAACCCAACAAGACACATCGATGTGTTAACCTATGCAATAGAAATTGAGTATTGATTACCATAATTTCACACCTTTAGGAGGATATGGAAAACCAAGAAACCAAATTTCAAAGTGATAATAACCACTCTTAGAAAATTTAAATTTACAAAAAGGTCAAGTGTAGAACCCTTACTGTGGAGAATGAAAAAAAATGAAATAGTGTATTGAACCATAATACCTCGACACCATAAATAATGCACTTTTGTTGTGTTGTAAAAATAGTGTTGGTATATTTGAGGCTATTACCAGTTTCCAATCACAGAAGAGAAAAAGTAGAGTGATGATAGCGATACGAAAACCAGGAAAAAATGTCGATTAATTCACAGGAAATGTCTATACAATCTTAAGGTTTGGGTGGAAAGATAAGAACCATTAGATGGGGACAACGAATCTACGCCCTTCACATAGTCATACGATACCTTTTGCTCATCATGTGCTATCATTCGCTCATTAGATGGGATAGCATTGGCCACATGGATGCATTAGGAGTAATGTACTTGTCATGTGGTGAGTTACCATACATAATTTATGTGATATGTCCTAATGGTATAGGAATTAATAAATCACCATATTACTTGGGGAAATAAATAAGAAATGGGGGTCAGATAGTTAGGTTTAAATATTATAAGATTCATCTAGGGAGATGATACTTCCATATAGTAACTATGCAAATGATCCAATTATCAGCATAGGGGAAATTAAAGATTCATGAAACATTAGGTAATAAGTGCATAGATATAATTCGTTAGGATCAACTATTTAGAAAATACAATAAGAAAATATAGGAATTATATGCCATGCAATAACATATACAAATGATTAGTAAGGAAGTTAAAAAAACAAAATAATGTGTGATATATGAAGAGCAAATGTGACATTTTAATTTATATTGTAAAATCGATGTTAATTTATAACTACTATCTATATGTTATATATTTTAATGTGATATAATTTTATTTTATCTAAAAGAAATGTTAGTAATTTTATTAATTAGAAACAAAATTACAATATAAAAAAATTGAAATTAAAAAATATTTACATCTAGCTTCTAACATGTAAGATGCAATGTCTACACATCTACTCAATATTGGGTTGTAGAGGGCCTCTCTGTGTAATGATTATAAAAGCTATGATTAAATATAGTTTTCATTTTCAACTTTAATTGTTTAATGGATGATTGCTAGTATCGATGGCTATGTGTGACAAACTCTAATATTTTTAAATTGATTCTCCTAATCTTATTATTGGGCTTATATAAGTCAAAGTTTGATAAATATTTAATATGTGTTTAACTAATGTGTAGGAATTGACCACTACAAATTTATGTTGCACTCTTTCACATCATAAATTTCATATGAACCTTGTATATCCCATTTTTTTTATATAAAAATACGTTATTCTCACACACTATATATTCTTTCATTCAAACATAACTTTAAACACACACAAAGGTCTTCCATACTAGTTTGACCACAATCTAGTTCTTTGTTTCACTTTAAATTCCATAGTATCCACATAAAAAAATATTCATTGTTATTCATGACTGATTTTGATTTCTTTTATTATGTTTACAAGCTTGTTATGTTCTTGCATAAAACTAAACTCACTCATGGATAGCAAGTAGTTGTCAACTAAGTCACCTAATTCATGTTAGTATTCAAGTTTGAGAATATATATATATATGTCTGTGTGTGTGTTTGTGTGTATAGTAAAATTATGTATTCTCCCTAAACATATGATTAAAATATCACTTGTAATCGAGATCATCTAATTTTAATAATAATTTGGTAGGATTTTAAAAACTTCAAAACATAATAAAGGTAATAAGTTATTATAAAATTATGAATTTTTTTTTTAAATATTATTCTTATTTAAAAAAAAATCATTATTTAAATATTTTAATAATAATAAAAGAATTAATTAATTTGATTTATGTAATTTAAACCAGACATAATTTAAACTAAAAATATTTAAAATTAAACTTTAATATTTAATATTTATATTTATACAAAAAATAATTCATATTGAAATTATTAAATTAAATTTTATCTATAGGTTGTACCGATTTTAGTGTTATGGAACCAATCAAGGACTGATGGTGATGTCAGTAAAATAACATTGTGGAGGTCATTACGATCGGTGAGTATGGAGTTGTTCAAAAGCTAACAGAAAGGTCTCAAATATCACTAAGCTTCACCCGTTTTTTTTTCAAAAAAAAAAAAAATTGTGGGTCAAATTCTGTTGAACTTCAACCGTTCTTCATAGATTTTCTAGCATTCATATATGGATTTCATTAGAGATTGAGGTTTATGGAAAATTAAATTAACTAGCAATTGCACCATATGTTGCAAAGGAAACACTGTAAAGTAGTAACATAGAAAATAGTGGTATAGAGGAAAAAATATGTGATATGTTATGTGATTTAATTGAATATTGAACTTATAAATATGAATTAATTTATTTAAAATAAATTATAGGTTTGGAGAATTTTTTGGATAAAAAAATTGGTTTTTTATAACCTAGGCAGGCTCTTCCTTTCATCCTTTCATAGTGATGCCTTATTATGCACTATGGGCCACATGGCAGACTATTCTCTGGTGAAACAAAAATAATAGCATCCATAATGGCCATCTCTTCTTTTATCATACAAAATAAAAAATCAAAACCCTGAATACTTTTGCTGTTGTGAAGCAGAAACATCAAAACTTCCCACTTCAAAAACCCAAATCTTGCAGTCTATCTTCAAAGCCTTAAAGCCTTAATTTATACTGAATGAAGCCATTAGTGGGAAATTATTTATGGTGAATGAAATGCAACTAATATATTACCAGGATATGAAGAGAAAATTTGTGAGCTTTCTAGTTAAACAACAATAGTAGCATCCATAATGTCCATCTCTTCTTTTATCATACAAATTAAAATATCAAAACCCTAATTACTCTTACTATTGTGAAGCAGAAACATCAAAATGTCCCACTTCAAAAAATCAAAGCTTGCAATCTGTCTTCAAAGCCTTAATTTATATTAGAGGGAATAACTAATATCTTTTTATTTGCATTTTTATTATACACTAAAAGAACTACTAATATCATTTTATCATTTTTAGCATTTTGAGCATGCAATGCTATAAGAGGGTTATAAGTCCTTGCAAACAATGAATGATGAACAATTAGGTAGAAACCCTGCTTCCTGCATTTTTCTAATGAAGTAATTTGATTCATCTAGAAGTCCTGAACTTGCAAGTGTCTAAATGACAAAGGAATAACATCTCAAAATGAAATATAAAAACAATGACAATCTTTAAAGGGAATGCTCATTTCAAATTCTTGAATAAGAACCATAAAAAAAAAAAAATCTTTTGCGAAGAACATTTTCATCTTCCATAAGGTATATAAAGTTCATCTTCCATAAGGTATATAAATTCTTCGTATTAAAAGAGTATTAAATATTGAAAAATTTCTATTACAGTGCCGAGCAAAAACACTACAGTACTAGGCCTAGTGTTGGCTTCAGCCAACCACATATACACAAATACGCACGATGAATAGTTGACACAACATAGTAAACACAGAAAACCACACATAGAGCACAGTAGACACATAAAACTACACATACAAAATCACCTTCTATTCATACCCTAATAGGTATCACAAAAGACCAACATAACTTTCACTTCGACCAATCACCACCACAAATACACACGATAATATAGTCGACACAACACAGTAAACATAGAAAACCACACATACAGCACAGTAAACATAGACAACTACACATAAAAAATCACCTTCTATCCATACCCTAATAGGCATCACAAAAGACCAACATAACTTTCACTTTGACGAATCACCACCAGAAAGACGGAGCACCAGATGCAGATTATATTCCTTCTGGATGTTATAATCAACCACAGTATGTCCATCTTCCAGCTACTTATGAACAAAAATTAGCCTCTGCTGGTCAGGAGGGATGCCCTCCTTATCCTGAATCTTAGCCTTCACATTATCAATGGTGTCTAGTTTTTTTTATTAAATAAATTTTACAGACTTAAAAAAACAATCCTCATAAAATATAATAATTCCTTTGATAATCATATCAATACCTCATATATATTTCTTAATTGCCTCATATATATTTCTTAATTTCATTGTGAAATACACTTCTCTTCAAAATAGATTGATGCTAACCAAAAATCTTATTATATTTTTTATTTATTTATTTTATTATTGTAATACATTTACTTCATATGTATTTAATATTAATTTGTTTATTTATATAGTTTTAAATAATATATATTTATTTAATTAATATTAATCATTCATATATATTCAACCCTATATCTATATATGTTATATCATGTAATATTCATGATGCATTCCATTTAACCTATAAAATAAATAATTTATATGTTGTTAATTCATGTCTTAAGCTAAGACATTGTTATCTTTATAATGCATTCTATTTAATTAATCGTGATTTATATCGGAGGATAATTTTCAATTTTTATTAAATTGGTGATTAAGATTTTATTGGACTGAAATGTTTTAAGTTATTATTATATTTAATTAATAATTTTTTATTAAAAAGGGATTGTTTGCAAGTAAATGAAGCACTTAACGAAGGGATGTCATGTGTGTTGCCAAAAGGATATTTGATAAGTGTCCATTTTTTATTAGTACATATTATTGAGTGATTGAAGTATTAAAAATTGGAGAGAGCAGAGATACACACACAATAATTAATTTCTCTATTCAATAATCAGAGATACATCAAATATATATAGGTGAACTAATCCTAATCTTAGAGAGAGAAGTTGAGAGAATCTCTCAACTTCCTCAACAAACCAATCCAAACTAAGTAAGCACAATAATGGAGGCATTATCTCAAACACCCCCCTTTAATGCCTACATTACAAAAATGGAGAACATACTAATTTAATACAAACATTTGTCTGCCCTGGTCTTCATTAACATTTGTACCCACTCTGAGATCTCATAGACAACGCTCTTTTCTACACCGTTTCGAGCTACCATTCAACCCATTTAAAATACATTTGTTTTTGACCAGAAATACTGAATTTGTAAGATCAAAGATTCTGGACACCCCCGAAGAAGAGTCTCGACACTGAACTATCCTATGGAAATATTTCCATCTGTGAAATAACCCCGAAGAATAAATTTCAACAGTCTATAGGAAACTATTCTGGATACAGAATATGATCAGTGATTAATCCTACAAAGTGACCTTTATACACACGGATCTCATTGTAGCCAATTGTTCTCTCGGCACCGAAAAACGTCGAGAACAACTAATTTAAATTATGCTAAATTTTTCATAGTTGGTTCTGCACTATACAACTCTCACCAATAAACCCACAAATCCTTGCCCAGCAAATAAAATTCCCTAATCCAAAACTCCACTATACAAGATAATCTTTTACTCATAAATCTATATAAACTAACACCCTATGCGCAAGCCAAATTAAAAATCCCTGTACACAATCCTATACATAGTTGCAAACAATGCCCTATTCCCCTATCCATAATTCGATACAAACAACAGACAATTCGAAACAATCTAAAGTGCATGGAAGTCTATGGATATTTGGCATTGGAAGTGCAGCATTAGAGATTCCCATTGTCCAGATCCGACGTCCTCTGTACTTGTGACATAGTGCAGCTCTTTATTCTGCCCGCCAATTACAGAAAACTTGACCAACTTAAGATACCTACATGGAATACTTACAAGATGCGAGCCTTCGAATTGTATTCGAACCAAAGCTGATAGATTTCTGATGGCAGCATGCTGATGATTAAGACTATTGCAGCACACTAAGTTCAACACTTTCAATGAAGAAAGCTTCCCAAAATTGATTGGAAGATATTTCAAGCTTGAACAATGTCCCAAATCAAGCTCTTCCATCGAGTTCGATGACCCAAAATATTGTGGAAACTATATAAATTTTGCACAAGAATGAAGATCGAGATATTTTAAAGATCGGAGTTTCCCAAATGAATCTGGCAGTTCTCGTAAAGAACCACAAGAACGGAGACTCATTTTACTCAAAGCGTTTAATTCGCCAAGACCTTTCGGCAGTTGTTCAAGCCTTTTGCATCCACTAAGATCCAGCTCTGCCAACCGAGTTAATAATGAAAACTCTTCAGGAATTTTCTTCAATCTATAAAACTCTACCAATTTCAATGTCCTTAAACCCTGGAGCCTCCAAAATACACTTTCAATCTCCAATTTACGGTCATATCGAGCCCCATTCAAGTTCAACACTCTTAATTTTGAGGACATCTGGTTGAGTTTCAAATCATTGTTGTCATCAGGTAATCTGCAGTCCAAAATCCTCAGCTCTTGCGATGTTGTAGGATGGAATGGAATGCATGGAATTAATTCAGCCTGAAAATATATAACCTGTTTGAATTTCTCCATGCAATATTGCCCGTCCACTCCCACTACTATGGCCATACCTCCAAGTATTAAAAACTGGAAATCGAAATCAAATAACAGCTATATAAAACACATAAAACATTTCACTCAAACACTTATGTACAGAGAATCAGCAACATAAACTCTCCCATTTTCCTGGCTTTCCTGTGAGGGAATTAAGCCAGAACTGGCTCTGATACCATATTAAAAATTGGAGAGAGCAGAGATACACACACAATAACTAATTTCTCTATTCAATAATCAGAGATACATCAAATATATATAGGTGAACTAATCCTAATCTTAGAGAGAGAAGTTGAGAGAATCTCTCAACTTCCTCAACAAACCAATCCAAACTAAGTAAGCACAATAATGGAGGCATTATCTCAAACATGAAGGGCAGATTTTCAGTCCCCTGCGAGGTTGCCAGGTTCGAGCACGTGGTGTGGACGTTGCATAATTCTAATTGAGAGGCAATATTCAGACGGATCCCAGCTTGGGGAAGTTGGTCCACTTCTATCTTTATCATTAATCCAAGTGAAAGCACCTTGAATTTATTTCTTTCATCAATTATCTATATTGTACAATCTGTTACATGTTATTGATGGGAATTTTATTGTTATTGTTCATTACTAGGGTTTTATGAGGGACGGTAATTTTATCACTAAAATAACATCTATTTATTAAAGTAATTTATCAATACATGTTGTTCAAATGAAAGATTGGATACTATATTTTCGGTGAAAGATACTATGGAAATATCATTTTATTTATCATTTTAATTTACTTTGATGCATGCAAAATCTGTCTATATGTAATTGTAAACAACTAATGCGCATGGATTTGTTTTAAGAGCTAGCGCTCTTAGATTATCTCTATTATAAACCCTCTGATACTCACGAATTGTAGTTGAGCAACCAATGATAATGGTATACTCAGTGCCATTGGTATCGGATTTACTCGAGGATGAATAATTCTCTCACATGACACAACTGATGATAACCAAGGTGTAAGACCTATATATCTAATTATTCTTGTGTCGCTATTTTTTTATATGGTTTGAAATGTGTTACTCTCCCAATGCGGAAGTCAAGTTGACTTATAATTCATTAAAATAAATAAGATGTAGGAAAAAAGAAAGGCTCAATTATAAAAATCAAGCATGTTTTTGTTAAGGTGTAGTTATCTTATATAAATATATATTTTTTTGAATATATATAATTAATTGATATTTATTGATGTTAGTTGAAGTTAGTCTGCTTAATTTTATTTAATTCAAAATATGTAAAGAAATTTTAATATAATTATCAACTAAATTTAGGTTTTTGATAGATAATTTTAACATTAAATTATAAAATATATTACAATATTACAGAAAATTATATTGAAAATATTTTATATTAAGAAGCTATGATTCAATCTATGTTAAAATATGAAGTCTATCTATTTACCTTAACACAAATTTAGTTTAAATCAATTATGATAAGTAAGATATTAAATTTAAAAACTACATGTTTTTACTTTTATAAAACTCATTTAAATGTTTATAATCATATAATCATATGTTTTTTAGACATATTATTTATAGAAAACTATAAATAATGTATATATCGAAAATATAGTAAAATTTTCAGAAAATATTTATAATATTGAGTATTTTAGATATCTGAAAATATATGATAATAAGTATTTAAGATGTAAATTAAATTCAAAAATACATAAAAATAATATAGATTATTAATGAAACAATAAATTAATAAATAAGAAAAAAAAACACCTCAACAAATAAATATTTATTTTGTGATATATATCAACTATTTTAGTTATAAATAACTTTTAAATTTTATTTATTTATTTACATATAACCATGATTTTAGTAATAAATAATTTTTAAATTTAAGAAAAATATTTTTTAAAGTTTTTAAAAAATAAACTTCCATTTTATTAACAATTATATATTAGCTCATCTTCAAAGAAAAATAAAACAACTTTAACCAAAAAAAATAGAATTACTAAACCATTTTCATTCCATTAGTCTTTATCTATGAAGGTGCAATATGATTCAGTGCGTACATTTCATCTATTACCACACAATTCCGACATAATGCTATAGTTCCCTATAGTTCCTTATTTATTCTCAGCACAGTTGAACTTTCGGACATAATGCTATAGTTTCTCTTTTATTCTCAGCACAATTGAACTTTCTTGAAGACAAATATATAATAGGAATAACAGAGTCACCATGAAACCAAAGATCAAGAGAAAACACACAGCGAAATTTGTATTTGAAGAAATCTTAAAAATATTGCGACCATGACCAAAAATCAAGGCATCAGAAACAATAAATGAAACCTAACGTAGTAAAAAATCTCCAAGTTCCTAGCTTTACAGGAAATCAAGAAAACTTTTTTATGCTAAATTGCAAACCCTAAGGACTCTCAAAAATTAAAAAATAAATGTACTTCTACAAAAACCATAAAATACCTAAATTATCAAAACTTTATAGAATTTATAGGATTACAATACTCTAGAATAAGACAGTGTAGATATTGGTTTTTCCAATAATAGTCATGGGTACGTCATGAGAAAAACAACACAATTACCCTAATAATGCTCAGCCATAATGTTTCAAATTTGTCAAAATTTAACGAGAAGCAACAAATATTCTTCCCAAACACACAACAATTCAATCTTATAAAGAAATAAAGAAGGCTGAGTTGCCATACCTGTAAATAAAAGCTATCGAAAATATTCACAATGAGATAGAAAACCCAAGCGCGCCTATGAAGATCACCAGAAGGGTGGGTTGTATTTATAGGAACAGAAGTTGTATTTATAGGATCCGTGAATGCAAACCGTAGGAACCAAGTTCATCTTTGTAGCCCCAAAACATAGAACCACACACAGACTGAGCCACACAAGTGGATTGGCATGCTGCAACCTTCTGCGCTGCATGGATGGATCCACTTCGTCCAGCTCCCTCGGGTCGAAATCGAAGGAGAGGCACAGAACATGAAGGTAGAAACTCTGGTATCAAATATTCTTGAGAAATCAAAGGATTCTTAGACATTTCTTTCAATTTCATGGCCACACTTCACTTGTTTAAGGATTTTCTTATTTTAACTAATTAATAACCATATTTAATCGTAAAGTCCATAGTGTTTCAATCTTCTAACATCCAATTCAACGTTACACAATAGTAAATGTGGCATTTGAAGAAAATTTTTTTCAAATAAGAAAGCGTAAATATTTTTAAATTCATATTAGGTTCACAATTTTCGAATTTGGAGAGTAATATTAGCTGAACCTGGTGACTTTTGATGTCAGGGCCACCTAGTATTTATGGAGGTCTATGTAAAATGGCTTCACTTCTATTATTTTTTAAATTCATATTAGGTTCACAATTTTCAAATTTGGAGAGTAATATTAGCTGGACCTGGGGACTTTTGATGCCAGGGCCACCTAGTATTTATGGAGGTCTATGTAAAATGGCTTCACTTCTATTATTTTTTAAACGACTTGGTGAAGGAGACCGTGCGAATGGATCCTCCCCTACTTGGTGAAGGAGAGCCTGCAAATGTTTCGTGTCACACTGTGACTACATCTCGGCGAAGGCCAACGTGGAGTTCTACAGTGTGGGGATGGGGAGTTATTAGGAGAGAAGTTGGGGAGTTTCGACCCCAGCGCTTCCTGGACTAGGAGAAGGACATTGACATTACGAGAATGAATAGAATTAAGATGATGCCCTTCGGTGCTGGAAGGAGGATCTAGCCATTAGAACTCACCACATCAATCTAATCATCTTATGGATGCGTGCAATATGGAGGAGTAGTATGCTTTCACTGTTGTCACAAAGAATCCACCAGAAGTCCCCATGTTCCATTACTCCTGTGGAATGTAGCGCGGGGATTTGCGGAGGCAAAGTATCGACTGTATATACCTTTCCTAAGTGAGGGTGACATCGTGTTGCTTCCACCGGTGCAAATCTATTTACGAGGTTCTCTCTGGCTCTCTGATTCGATTCGTTTTCTAGTAGGTGCCATTTTTGGATTTCTGGGAGGTGTGAAATATTCATTTATATTGCATATTTTTATGATCAATTTCTAAGAATTCTGGTAGCACACAAACATGATCTCTATTCTTTTTTTTCCATTGATGTATAGTTTTATGAGATTAATTTTCGGATTAACCATATTATTAAAAGATTTGATTGATAGGTTTTGCACCTTCTTTTAATCAGGATAAGGTTTGCGCCTTCTTCTAATTGATTTATTTTAAGCCGATGTCTGTCCAATTCAATACGCAGGGTCTCCCATGACAAGATAAGATTACAACAAATTGGATCATTGGAAGTAAATAAGGCCCTAAAAAAACCTAGTTCCCGCCAGACAAGAAAGGTAAGTCTCTGCCTCTTCATTTTGTATTTCTTGAAGTAAACCCTTTTCTTCATTTTCAAGTGGTTTTATAATTTTTGGATTAATACGGTGTTAGTAATAGCACCTATTTTTTCTATTACAACTCTATTTTCGGTGTCTAAACCAAACCCAGTTTATTCATCTTAGTTTTATTATTCCATTTTCTTTATGGTTTCCTGGGCTCACCATAGTTTCTTTTTAATTCATTTCAGCCAGTTGTAATCTCTTTGTCTCAAATTTCTTGGTTATAATTTAGATATTTCTTTGTTAGATCTATCAAATCAAATCTCTTATGGATGTGTGTAATATGGATGAGCAGTATGCTTTCACTTTTGTCATGAAGAATCCACCAGAAAGAATCTGGACGAATGGAGAGCGACGCTCGAAGTCCCCATGTTCCATTACTCCTGTGGAATGCAGGCGGTGATGCTTGCATTGGGAATTTGCGGAGGCAAAGTATCGACGATATATGCCTTTCATATGCGACATCGACATCGAGCTGCGCTGCTTCCACCGATGCAAATCTATTTATGAGGTTCTCTCTGGCTCTCTGATTTGATTATTTTTCTCTGTTTCAATTCGTTTTCTAGTAGGGTGCCATTTTTGGATTTCTTCCAAGTGCGAAATATTCATTTATATTGCATATTTTTATGATCAATTTCTAAGAATTCTGGTAGCACACAAACATGATCTCTATTCTTTTTTTTCCATTGATGTATAGTTTTATGAGATTAATTGTAGGATTAACCATATTATTAAAATATTTGATTGATAGGGTTTGGACCTTCTTTTAATTGCTCATAGATGATTTAGATGAAATTATTGGATTTTTTAAAATGATTTTCAAATATGTTTTTATGATTTACAAATATGTTTTTTATTTATGTCTTATAATTTATGTTAGATTTTATTTTCACATTATTACTTTGGTTAAATTCAATGTATTTTAAATTTTATTTTCATACATTTAAATTATTTTAAAGATTTTTTCTTATATTTAAACTTTTATTAATAGCTTTTAATTAATTTATTTTTTGAATGATTTCTTCATTAATATTCTAATATAGAGTAAAGTACCATAAGCTTGAGTAGCCTAGCCTAAGCTACTAAAGCATAGATTGAGTTAAGCTAGAGTAGGCTAGGTTAGGCTAGAATAGGCAAGAGTAGCTTAGGATAGGCTAGACTAGACTAGGATAGTCTAGGTTAGAGTAGGTTAGGCTAGTGTATGCTAGGGTAGGCTAGGGTAGGCTAGGTTACACTAGGGTAGGTTAAGCTAGGCTAGGGGAGGCTATGTTAAGATAGGATAGGCTAGGCGAGGCTAGGTTAGGCTACTATAGCGTAGGATAGACTAGGTTAGGCTAGGTTAGGTCAAGATAGGGTAGGTTAGGGTATCTTAGGATAGGCTAGGATAGGCTAGGCTAGGATAGGTTATACTATGTTAAGCTAGGCTAGGTAAGAGTACACTATGTTAGGCTAGGGTATGTTAGGCTAGGCTAGGTTAGCCTAGGTTAGGTTAGGTTGGGTTAGGCTAGGGTAGGCTATGTTAGCTTAGGTTAGGCTGGGTTAGGCTAGGCTATGTTAGGTTAGGTTAGGTTAGGTTAGGATAGGATAGGCAAGGATAAGATAGGCTCGAATAGGGTAGGGTAGGTTAGGGTAGGGTAGGATAGATTAGGCTAGTCTATGCTGGGCCACGATAAGATAGGCTAGGTTAGGCTAGGTTAGGATAAGATAGGTTAGGCAAGGTTAGGTTAGGTTAGGCTAGGCTAGGCTAGGCTAGGCTAGGTTAGGTTAGGTTAGGCTAGGCTAGGCTAGGTTAGGTTAGGCTAGGTTAGGTTAGGATATGATAGGATAAGATAGGATATATTAGGCTAGGCTAGGTAAGGCTAGGATAAGATAGGCTAGGTTAGGTTAGGATGAGATTGATTAGGCTAGGATAGTTTGGGCTAAGATAAGTTAGGCTAGGTTAGGCTAGGCTTGGCTAGGCTAGTCTAGGCTAGGCTAGTTAGGTTAGTTTAGGTTAGTTTGGGTTAGGTTAGGCTACATTAGGCTAGGCTAGGCTAGCTTCGGCTAGACTAGGCTAGGCTAAGCTAGGTTAGGCTAGGCTAAGTAGGTTAGGATAGGTTAGGTTAGGTTAGGATAGTATAGGTTAGGTTAAGTTAGGTTAGGCTACGCTAGGGTATAGTAGGTTAGGCAAGGCTACGGTAGGCTAGTGTAGGATAGGTTAGGCTAGGGTAGGGTAGGGTAGGGTAGCGTAGGCTAGGATAGATTAGGGTAGGTTAGGCTAGGATAGGGTAAGATAGGGTAGGGTAGGGTAGGTAAGGGTAGATTAGGCTAGGATAGGCTAGGGTAGGCTACATTAGGGTAGGTTAGGCTACGCTAGGCTAGGCTATGGTGGGCCAGGTTAGTGTAGGCTAGGCTAGCATAGGGTATGGTAGGGTAGGCTAGGTTAGGCTAGGCTAGGCTAGGCTAGGCTAGGCTAGTGTAAGTTAGAGTAGGGTAGGGTAGGTTAGGGGAGCTTAGGTTAGGTTAGGCTAGGTTAGGCTAGGCTAGGTTAGGGTAGGGTAGGGTAGTCTAGGGTAGGCTACCGTAGGCTACCGTAGGCTAGGCTACAGTAGGCTAAGCTAGGGTAGGGTAGGGTAGGATAGGACGGTCTAGGATGGGCTACGCTAGGGTGGGCTACGCTAGGCTCTGTTAGGTTAGGCTAGGTTGGGCTAGGCTAGGCCAGGTAAGGTTAGGCTAGGCTAGGATAGGTTAGGTTAGGTTGGGCAAGGTTGGGTGAGGCTAGGCTAGGTTAGGCTAGGTTAGATTAGGTTAAGCTAGGTTAGGTTAGGTTATGTTAGGTTAGGCTAGGCTATGTTAGGCTAGGGTAGTGTATGGGTAGGGTTGGGTAGGTTAGGTTAGGGTAGGGTAGGTTACAGTAGGTTATGTTAGGTTAGGGTAGGTTAGGCTAGGCAATGCTGGGCTAGGCTAGGCTAGGCGAGGTTAGGCTAAGCAAGGCTAGGCTAGGCTAGGCAAAGCTAGATTAGCCAAGGTTACGCTAGGCTAGGCAAGGCTAGGCTAGGCTAGTCTAGGAAAGGCTAGGTTAGTCGAGGCTAGGCTAGGCTAGGTGAGGTTAGGCTAGGCTAGGCTAGGCTAGGTTAGTCTAGGTTAGGTTAGGATAGGTTAGGTTAGGTTAGGCTAGGTTAGGCTAGGCTAGGTTAAGCTAGGTTAGGCTGGGTTAGGCTACATTAGTTTAGGTAAGGCTAGGCTAGGTTAGGTTAGGTTAGGTTAGGCTAGGCTATGTTAGGATAGGTTGCGGGTGAGGCTAGGCTAGGCTAGTTTAAGATAATGTAGGCTATGTTAGGATAGGTTAGGCTAGGCGAGGCTAGGCTAGGCTAGTGTAAGATAGTGTAGGCTATGTTAGGATAGGTTAGCTTAGGATATTTTAGGCTAGGTTAGGCTAGTTTATGCTAGGTTATGCTAAGCTAGGTTAAGCTAGGATAGATAGGCATGGCTAGGTTAGGGTAGGCTGGGCCAGGTTAGGCTTGGTTAGGTTAGGTTAGGCTAGGTTAGGGTAGGCTATGCATGGTTGGTCACAGTTAGGCAAGGTTAGGCTATATTATGATAGGCTTGGATAGGTTAGGCTAGGCTAGGAGATGCTAGGTTAGGTCAGGCTAGGCTAGGCTACGGTAGGAGAAGTTAGTTTAGGCGAGGCTAGGCTAGGTTTGGCTAAGTTAGGCAAGGCTAGGTTAAGTTAGGCTAGTGTAGGTTAGGTTAGGCTAGGATAAGGAAGGTTAGGTTAGGCAGGGTTAGGCTAGGCTAGGCTAGGCTAGGTTAGGTTAGGTTAGGCTATGTTAGGCAAAGCTAGGTTAAGAAAGCTTAGGATATGTTTGGCAAGGCTAGGTTAGGCTTGGCCAGGATAGGTTAGGCCAAGATAGTCTAGGTTAGGCCAAGCTAGGCTAGAGTAGGCTAGGTTAGGTTA
The DNA here is from genome assembly GCA_034641835.2 of Pinus albicaulis. Lineage (NCBI taxonomy): Eukaryota > Viridiplantae > Streptophyta > Pinopsida > Pinales > Pinaceae > Pinus > Pinus albicaulis. The sequence continues at coordinate 107,681 of JAXQQM020077814.1, forward strand.
TGTTAGACATGGCTAGGTTAATCTAGGCTAGGCTACGATAGGTTAGGCTAGGTTAGGTTTTGCTAGGTTAGGGTAGGTTAGGCATGGCTAGGTATGGCTAGGTTAGGCTAGGATAGGCTAGGTTATGCTCGGCTTGGTTAGGTAAGGTAGGGTAGGCTAGGCATGGCTTGGTTAGGCTAGGCAAGGGTAGGCTATCGGTTAGGCTAGGCTGGGGTAGGTTAAGTTAGGATATGCTAGATTAGGATAGGTTATGTTACGGTAGGTGAGGCTAGGTTAGGTTAAAACGAGTTATGTTAATTTCTATGAGTTATGTTAAAATGGCTGACTTATATGAGGAATTTGCATGGAATTAAATAGAGTAAATTATTATGGCTATAATTGCATATTCCCGTGTTTATAATGATTATATTCCTGTGTTATATTTTCTAAGTTATATTTTGAGTTTGAGAGAATTCTAACTTAGGCTTTGGAAAGAGAATCTAAATAACTAGATTCTTAGAGTATCTAATATAAAAAGGAGTAAGGTTAACCCTCAATATTAAATGCATACATAGAAAGTACAAATTAAAACTAAAATAAATAAGGTAAAACTTCCACTTAAGAGTGAGTTGGAAAAAAATTAAGTGGAACTATTGAGAGTTCTTATAAATGAATATGGGCAATGATTTTAGATAAGGAAACATGGAATATATTTAATATTCTTCTATACCATTTATATTAAGGTTTTTTGTGAGTATGGTTAAATATCTTGATTAGGAGTGGAAAAAGTATACTAAATTTTTTATACTAACAAAATCCTTATCTTAGTAAATTATACTAGAGTAGATACTTTAACTTAGTTTTAATAGAATAAATAGTAGGTTGAAGTATGTATACATAATCATAATTAGTATATATATGCATGAATTTGTATACAAACACTTAAATATTAAATTTCATGAAGAATCCCTATCAGAGGTAAAGGGACTAGTACAAAGGAGTAGAGACCATGAAGCAACCAGGGAAAGCTTTGTATTTAAACAGTATAAGAAATGTCATATTAAGATGTGTATTTGAAATTTCAGAAAATTATTTTCTTATTGCAATTACTTTAAATTACATAGGTAAATTATGTGGATTATAATGGAAAAAAAAAAACCTAACAAATACTCACAATGAGGGAATATAACTTTAGGATAGGAAAAATACTCTTAGAAAAGTTAATGCCTAGCCAATACAAATTTAAGATGACACATGCCTTTACCTTCTATTAAATATTGAACAATAGATTTATATTTTGTAGAAAATAAATTGAAAGAAAAGAACCCATGTTGGGTGTAGCCTTCCTATTTTTTTTAAAGATAAATTTTTGGTCAATTACATATAATGAATACAAGTATATATGAAAAATATAATAATAATAACATTGAAAAATATATAAAATAGTGGTAGAGCATAATTACATACTAGCCATAGCCATAGAAAGATAACAATAAACTATGTGTTTACTATCCACACATTACAGAGGAAAACAAGTATACAATTAGGTTCTTAGAAAATAAAAATGTGGAAATGGTATATCAACCCAACAATTAAAAGAGACATATATACAATCACAAGGTCTATAAGGACTTGAAAAATTATAAGATCTCGACCATATATACCTAATACATAGGTTAACCAACGTATTGCCTAAAATCATTTGAAGGAAGAATAATATTTTGTTCAAAATAAGATGACCCATAATATAAAGGCATTTTTCCTTTCCCGGGAAATCATAGACCAATACGTCTCAAACATATAGATGAAAAGTACTTAATTAAGCATATACGAATGAACGGTAAGGAAGAGAAAGGAACTAACTTAGTCTTGATTGTCGAAAAGAGTCACGAGATAGCAAAATTATAGTACAAATGCACTTTATTGAATCGATACCTATATGAGAGTAGAAAACATGGAATTTAAACAAGTGTAAAAGAACGTGATTGTATTTATCAGAACAAATGATGATTTACTTTAATAGAGAATGAACCCAAAATATATATTCTCAAGATTGAATGTGGTGCATCCATTTCTACTACCTTGTAAAGTTCAACAACAAATAAATGTTAGCATAATATCTTAAAGAAAGAGGGTAAGTGAAGAAAGAGGGTAATTGTTTTTTAGGAGTGAAGAACTCTGTATCAAATTAATGAATGGTGCAACAAACTTATAAGTAATAATACTTTAAATAACCATTTTAAAAGAGAGAATAAAAATAATGGAAGAATTAGGATTTAATAATTAAAAACCATGAAGAGAGTGTAACTATTTTCTGCCAAGAATATAAGAATTAGGTAATCTACATTGATAATTAAGAAAATATTTCAAGCCTCAAATGGCATGGTCATTACTAGAATAAAAAAAAAAATCAATAAATAACATTTAGGGTTTCAAGGATAAAAACCTTAGCTAGAAATGCGAAATCAACGTTGTAGTGACAATTGGTTGAATGCAAAGTTAAAGCCAGAATAGAAATTACCAAGGATACCATGGAGGAGTAAACAAGCAACTAGTAAGTCAAAGTGAGGTTGAATTCATAGAGAATTAAGGGAAACAAGTATTGATAGAGGAAATTCACCTGAAATCACTGTATAAGAAGAAAATAATTCGGTAGTGGATCACATTAAGGAAGACTTGAGATTGCTCTAATTAAAAACCCCTTCATTTCTACATTTTCTAATGGATAAAAATACACAAGTCAGAAAACCAAATATGAGAATGAGGTGAGTTGAAGTAACAAGAACAAGAACAATGGAATTCAAGTGAAGAATGTTAGCTCTATGACAAATAGATCCACAAGCATTCCCTTCTCATGTAAATATGTAAAATAATGGAGAAAGTGAGAATAATAGCTCTGGAATAGGTATAAAATAATAAATATAATATTCAAAATATTTATAAAATAATAAAATAATAAGCATTGTACTCAAAATTTTACAAATGAACCTATGAAATAATTAGGTATCTTCGTCTTTAAAACAAATTGAAGGGTTGCAAAATACTTAATTCAATTCTATTTTAGGTATCTTTGTCTTTGAAATTGGGTCAAATGGGAGAAGAAAATACCTAGAATTCCATTAGTACGTCCAAATAATTCCATTTTATTTATAAATTATTTTTTAGGAGTCTCTTAATAACCATAACATCAAAGCATAAGTATTGGTATTGGATGATTAGCTTTATAGTTTTTTTTTTAATGTTTTTTCAATTATGGTTTGAGGATTTTGATTTTATAAATTATATAATATTTATTTCTTTCCAAATAAAAATATTTAGAGTATTTATAGATTAATAAAATAATATTTAGAATATTTATAGATTAATAAAATAATAAACATTATGGTGGAAATTTTACAAAGGAATCTATGAAATAATTAGGTAATTTTTTCTGTCAAATAAATTGAGCACCTAATTGTATTGGAAATTGGGTCAAATATGAAATAATTAGGTATCTTTTCTATAAAACAAATTGAATTGGAAATTGGATTTAATTAGAAAATAAAATACTCAAATTGAAAAATTCCACTAGTATGTCCAAATAATTCCATTTTATTGATAAATTATTCTATTCTTAAGTAGAAATAATTCATTTTTTTTAAATAATTTTTTTTAGGAGCCTTCTAATTACCATAAAGTCAAATCACAAGTATTGGTTGATTAGCTTTATAATTTTGTGAGTTTTTTTTTTCAATTAAAAATATTAGTTGACTTAACATGTGGTCCTCAAAATCAGTTCTCGATGACCTTTTCTAGTAAAAAAATATATATTTTCTAATGATTTAGATGAGATTATTTGATTTCTTAAAATAATTTTCAATTATGTTTTTATGATTTACAATTATGTTTTTCATTTAAAAATAGTTTTTCATTTATATCTTATAACTTGTGTTAGATTTTGTTTTTACATTATTATTTTCTTTAAATTCAATGTATTTTAAATTGTATTTTCTTACATTCAAATTATTTTAAATAATTTTTGTTATATTTACAATTTTATTAATAGCTTTTAATTTATTTTGTTATATCAAAAAATTAGATAATTAAATGAAATAATTTTTAGGAAAATAAAATTATAGAAATTTGAGTACTAGAATAAGTTAACTACTATATTCAAAGAACACCCATAAACATAACCTCTCTAGAAATACTTTCTTAGTAAATTGATATTGATATCTTAACAAATTGACTAGTGAAGTCACTCTTGTTAGCTTATATGAATGTGATGTTTGGGGTTGCAACATCTCTAGAGAATCCTGGAGAAATATTGAGCAAATGCAGAAGCGTTTTATAACTTATAACCTTAAAATTAAAAGTAATACACCTTATCCTATTCTCCTTATAGAAGTGGGTCATACCCCTATCGAGAGCCTAGCTATGACTAGGCTTCTATTGTACAAGCACAAGCTCAATAACATAGGAGACCATAGACTTCCTAAGATAGATTTAAATTCTAGCCAAAACCACCTAAGGCTTAAACGAGGTTGGTATAAAGACACGAGGGCCTAGTTAAACCATTGGGAGATCGACAAGAATGTTGCATTGCAAAACATTAATAAAATTAAAAAAATTGTTACTTCTAAGTTCAAAGAAAAAATGTGATGTGAGAAATATCTAGAAGCTAAAAGAAAATTAAGATATTTGTAACACCTCCAGTTCAAGAAATTTATTTTTTTTCTTTCCCTATATACGGGGTTTCGTTTACCTGGTTGTTTGAGTAAGGAGTTAACTTTTACTTTTTCTGGTTAAAATTTCCTTTACTCACCTAGTATTTCTTATCACTTCAGGCTTTCTTTTCCACTATCCCTTCCTATAAGCATTAAATACTCCCCCGGTATACTTTACCACACTATACATCTAACTTCCATACTCCTTGGTGTTAGCATGCGATATTAGTTTTAGACATAATATAAGCATAGGCTTTCTGGGCATACCTACATAATGCATGTATATATATATATAAAACATCTATATCTATAGATGTCCTATCCCTTGACCATATTTTTGGAATTCACATAGATATATGTCACATATATTTACACCATATATATAATCTATATATATATATAAAGTACGCCCTTTGATACATTATATAACCCACATCTTTATAAAACACATATGTATCTCTACCCTTTTATATTATGACGTGAAGGCACACACATATATATGACACCTATCTATATATATTTTTAAAACCATATTTTTTTTTTTGTATTAGCACTAAATTCATATAGCTATACCACTTATATATATCATTAATAGTATTATTGAACCCGCTGCCTATTTCCACAACATGTCGAATATTGTTTTGCATATTATACATTGGCACGTACTACTAGCTTCGCACGTCGGCGAGACTACGTCGTCGTGGAGCTTAAGGCTACTGGTCCATTGATATATACACCGTGAATTGGTAATCATTATGCTGCGTAGACACGCATTGTTAATGGGTGTGACTGAGGTCCGATTGTCGATTATGTGGCGTCAAGACCTACCCATTCATCCTACTCATAAAATTTTGTGGAGTGGTTGATGTTCATTATCGCCTGTGTCGGATTAGTATTGTTCTGATTTGAACCAGTTTATATAAAATCTGACTTGTTTATACGCAAAATATGCCTATGCGTACTGGCTATTGACAGGAACAGCAGCGTAGGTTTTTGATCGTATGCTATGATTTAACATGTGTTGACTGTAATGTCTGAAGGTTTTTGGATGCAGGGCCGGCTTCTTGTTCGGGAGATTCAAGCATTGGATGCCGGCGTGTTAGTAACCATGCCCTGTAAGTGCGTTACGTGTCATGTTTCTCTTCGCTACTCTCTTCTGGCCCAGCATGGGGTGCGCCAATCTCTGTATTGGGGCCTTGTGAATCCTAGGGTTATCCTACCACCAGTATGAATTCTAGGCGTAGCACACAGCTGGATGGTACAGAAGGGCGATTGTTGCAGCTGTGCAGACTACAGAAATAGGATGCCATGCTGCATCTTCGTACCACCTCTGCAACCCCAGTTACATCGAATCGTACTAGTAGATCGACAAAGCTGGGTTTTTCCAAATCAACATTGGGATTTTCTGACTTCCTGGGGCAGTGGGATTAGGGTTTTACCCTACCCATCTATTTGATCTTCGTGGCAACAATTTGATGTCATTCCTCTCGTCCTCCGCCTAAGAGTATCTATATAGATGGTTCGGTTTAAGTTGGATCTTATTCTTGTTGTTACGGTTGTCATTGTTCTCAATTTCTTTACCTAAAGCATGATTCGTTCCCGGTGTTTTGTGCAGAGATAACACAACAGCGTGCAGGTGTAAATCTCCTGCTCGAGAAAGAAACTCCACAGCCAGGTTTATCGTTTTCTTTTTTTTTACCCTACCTCTATCATTGCTTTATACCTGCACTTCTTCGAATATCGCAGTAAGTGCTGTCTCTAATTCATTTTCAGGTTATTCGTGCAGAGTTTGCAGAAGACGAGGTTTCCCCGACCGCTCTCTTTAGGTTTCAGAACTCTCGTTGTTTTTATTAGCATAAATAATGGTAGTCTATTGACGTTACGAAGAGTTGTTTGACTCGTAGGGTTTCTCTTTCTTTTTACAGGTCACGTTTTTCCGCTCTCAGTACTCTTCGCCATGGATAGAACCCATTATCTGTCTACACGCCGATCCCTGAAATTTTTTTCTAGGTTTTTCTACGCTCGACGCCAGGGTTCAGATTGTGTTTGACTCGAATTGGGTAACCTCACTACGCCAGACTTACTGATATTTTCTTTTCGCCGTATTAACTAATTGCTCTAAATTTTTTCTGTTTAAATCGAGGGGTTATCAAGATTGAAAGAGAACCCTGCTCTCGGGTTACTCACTAGTCTGCCATCCGCCTTCAGAGAATTTCGTATTCTATCTATTTATCTGTGTTCCCAGAAATCTAATCTCGTCAGAGATCAACGCTCTCTGACAGAACCTACCTTATGAATTTGTTTATATGTTCCTTAGCCCATTAGCATGGCAATTATTTCCTCCCTTCCTACGATGAGCGTTTTTGTATAGCGGTTGATTAGCCTGTTACATTCCTCATAAAGTTGGCATAGCTGCTCGTCTTCTTAGATATGAGATTTCTACGCTGCCATATGTAAAAATCTACGCACAAGTAGTATACCTGACCTTACGCAGAGATTTTTTATTTCTTCGCATTTCTTTGCCTACGCATTGTTTCGTAGGTTTAATTGCCGCACTTGGTTAACTACACGGTGTATTAAAATTATATTGTGGTCTTTGTTCAGTCTGTATCATGGTTTGACAGAACCCTAAATTTCAACAAAATATTTATGAGGGTGTGGTAGAAGGATTTGTTTTAAATTTACCTCCATGCACAGTGAGTCAACTAACCTGACTACTTCAATATGGCTTGACCCTTCGTTCCACCTATCTATCTTGGGATTCGTATATGTGTATAGTTCGTGCGTTTAACTCATAAATTTTAAATCGTGGTTCATATGTATATATATAATGTTTGCAACCACGAGTTATTGAAAATCGGGCTCATGCCATGTGATTAGTTCACGGTTTATTTATTGTTTTCTTTTTTATTTCACATTCACATATTTCATGAATTCATAGTGGAATTTTAAATGTATATGGGGTCCTCTTTTGTTTTTTTTTTTTTTTTTATGCTATTTAGTTAAATGTTGGTAGTAAATTTCGAATGTATTGGCCACTATGCTTTGTTATAAATTGCTATGGCACTTCTATAGTATAGATTTAATTATTGGCTTAATAAGATACATATTCTAAAGTTCTTGCTCTAGTTATGTTTAGTTTTGAACTGAACTATGGTATGAGGTAGAAGTAGATTACCATTCTTACATCAATTTTTCTATTGAAATAAGTATCTAGAGACTTGAACCAATCATGGTTTAAAATTTTTATACCATTCTATTTTACATATTAGTATTTTTTTCAATCATGCAAAATAGAAAAAGGGCACCTCATGGTGTTCCTTCTGGTTAGAAGTAGGACTGATCATAAATATAAAATCAAGCAATTATCTTTCTAACCTACATATGAGCATATACTTTCACCTTTACATGTGAGCATATATTTTCACCTTTGTATACATACATGTAATACAAATTAAATATTTATTATCTGTGGAGACAAAGTAACTTCAGATTTAAACCGACTTCGGTTTAGAAATTCTGGGGTTTCTACTCTATGGATTTATGTTCTACAACTAACCAGAATCTTGAAGGTGAAAGCCTTAGGATGGACTCTGGTAAATGTAGTACTAAAAATCACTCATATCAGTAAAATTCGTTTTTTTATATGTAGCCAATTCATACTATCATAAAACAAAGTAACAAGAATTTCAGAACATACCACAATTGCAAATGACCAACCTCCCCACCTTAGAGTCCTCTTTGTCTCCCAGGACTCACCCCCGAGCTGAGATCACCTCCCAAGACAGACCAACCTCTGATCTTCTTAGGAGCATCTTATTTAAGCTCATAATTCCCCAAGCATGTTTCTAATTCTGCGTCCAGAATAGCAAGATGCTTTCTTTCCTGTTTAGCCTAGGCTTCCCATTTTGGGCTTCTTTAAAGCTGTTTTATGCTTTTCCTCAGCTTTTCCAGCTTTTCTTTACCTCTTCCCAACTACTCCTCTTCATTGGGGAAATTTGGAATTCCTCTCGAGTCTAGAATTAATTTCTTTTAAAGGATTTTGAAGATTGTGGGGATTTGTTGCCTTATCCATCCTCATGGATTTGGCAAGTGATCTCTAAGTCTCATCTTGGTCAAAATGCACAATCATTTTATTTATTTCATAATTTAAATATTAAATTACATTCACACCATACTTATCCTTTGGGGTCCACTCCCCTTAGGATTACAGTTCAAATGTCTAACTTTTCAAATTCAACACAGAAATTGGGGGTGTTACATATTCCCCCTCTGAAAATAAACACTGTCCTCGGTGTTGTTATTCAACTACTAGAGTTCGTTTAAAAAAAAATGGATATTTTCCCATCATTTCGACTTCCCTTTCCCAGGTAGCTTCTTCAGCAGTAAAGTGCTTCCACTGCACCTTTACTCTGGCCACTGTTCTGTTTCTCAATTCAATTTCTTCCCGCTCCAATATTTGAAGCAGTTACGAAAACTCCTTAAGCTCACTGACCCTACCAACATTCAATCAACAAATCAACTATGTGAGAATCATCATGCACATATCTTTTTAATAATGAAACATGAAACACATTATGCACTCTAACATGGGGTGGTAAGGCCAGCTTGTAAGCCACTGGTCCCACCCTTTTTAATACTTCAAAGGGACCACAATATCTAGGATCCAGTTTCGCACAACTTCCGGCATAAAGTGTACTCTTTTTGGGTTTAATACGCAAATACACATGGTCTCCCACTTTGAATTCTCGATGCACTCTCTTTTTATCAGCATAATTTTTCTGACGATCTTGTGCTATCTTGATGTTACTTTGTATCTGTTTGACAATTCCTTCCATCTCTTGTAGTGCATCTGGTCCCAACACTAGTTTATCCTCTGGTTGACTCCAGCTCAAAGGAGTACGACACTTTCTCCCATAGAGTGCCTCAAACGGACTCATCTTAATAGAATATTGGTAGCTATTATTATAGGCAAACTCACCTAAATGCAGATACTCTTCCCATTTGGTGGCTATCCATCACATACATTCTGGGCATATCCTCTAAATTTGATTTTCTTTATTTGCCCACATCGGTTTGAGGGTGATAGGCGGTACTAAAATTGAATTAGTACCATTTCTGCAAACAATCCTTTCCCAAAATCTTATTGCTAAACTTAGCATCTTGATCTAGAAACAATTACTATGAGACTCACTTGAAACCTATCTCCTTCGGAAAACATTTGCTATGTTTATTTAGAAAGTAGATTTCCTTGGTATAAAGTGGGCGACTTTGGTTAAAGTATGCAATAACCACCATTCTGAGAATCATGTTGATATTTGTTTTTGGGTAATCCTGTTATAAAATCCATGGAAACTGTGTCCCATTTCCATTCTGAAATTGGCAAAGGGTTTAGAAGACCTGTTGGATGTTGGTGCTCAACCTTGACTAGTTGACATTCCATACACCTACTGAGATACTCTGCCACATCTCTCTTCATTCCTGGCCAGAACAGCTTCTTCTTCAAGGCTGTTAACATCTTTTGGTATCCTGGATGTCCTGCATAGGGCTGTTTGTGGTATTCATCTAGAATATCTCTTTTCAATGCCTCTATATCTGGAATATACAACTTGTTTTTGTAATAGAGTAGCCCTCTTTGGTTTTTTGTGAAATCAGTTTTATCCCTTGTCTGTAGTTTCACCAACAGTGCTTCATAGTTGGGATCTTGAGTTGCTGCTTTTCCCACCAATTCCTCTACCTCCATATGGGCACTACTCCCAACGATGTTTAAATGTTGACAAGCATTTCTACTTAATGCATCAACAACTTTATTTTCCTTCCCCTTGATATGCTTTATGTCCATATCAAATTCACTTAGAAAGGACAGCCATCTGGCTTGTCTTGCATTCAGGTCAGTTTGTGAGAAAAAATATTTGAGGCTAATATGATCAGTCATCAATGCGATCTTCTTCCCCAGCAGATAGTGCCTCCAAATTTTTAAAGCATGGATGACACCTGCAAATTCTAAATCATATACACTGTAATTCTGTTCATGAGTTTTCAGTTTCCTAGATTCATAGGCAATAACTGAATTTTCCTGCTATAGGACTCCTCCTAGCCCCTCTCTGCAAGCATCTGTACATACCACAAACTCTTTGTCGGGATCAGCAATTTTTAATATAGGGGCGGAAATAAGTTTTTGTTTTAACTGCTTGAAACTGTTCTGACATTTCTTAGTCCACACAAACTTGACACCCTTTCTTTGCAATGAAGTGATGGGATGTGCTATGGCAGAAAATCTCTCCACAAATCTACGATAATAGCCTGCTATCCCCATGAATGACCTTTCTACTGAAACATCAGTTGGAATCGACCATTCTTTAATTGCTTTTATCTTTTCAGGGTCAACTGCAAGCCCTTTTTCAGAGATAATGTAACCCAAATATTGAATCTTATCCTTGTAAAATTCACATTTACTGAACTTAGCATATAGCTGATTTTCCTTCAGAGTTTGCAACACTATCCGTAAATGTTCCTGGTGTTCCTCTTTGTTTCTGGAGTAGACTAAAATATCATCTATGAACACTAGAAAAAACTTATCCAAATACTTATTTAACACACTGTTCATCAGGCACATAAAGGTGGCAGGAGCATTTGTCAGACCAAAAGGTAGGACTACAAACTCGTAGTGTCCATACCTTGTTCGAAAGGCTGTTTTGCTGGTGTCTTCTTCCTTGATTCTGAGCTGGTGATAACCAGTTCTTAAGTCAATCTTTGAAAAGACTGAAGCTCCTCTCACTTGATCGAAAAGATCATCAATTCTAGGTAAAGGGTATCTATTCTTGATGGTCAACTTGTTCAGTTGACGATAGTCAATGCACATCCTAAAAGTTCCATCCTTCTTTTTCACAAATAAGACCGGTGCTCCCCATGGAGACACACTCGGTCTAATGTATCTTTTATCTAATAATTCTTTCAGTTGCATCTTTAGCTCCATGAGTTTAGGTGGACTCATTCGATAGGGGGCTTGGGAAACAGGTGTAGCTCCCGGCACCAAATCTATAGAAAAGTCAATTTCTCTTTTGGGGGGAAGATGAGGAATATCATCTGGGAAAACTTCTTTAAATTCTCTTACCACAGATAGTTCACTCATCAGATTTTCTTCAGTTCTCTGTTCTACTTCTTCCACATGCACCGCATAGACTTGGTATCCTTTTCGAGCTATTCTTTTCAATTGTAAGGCTGATATTTGTCTTACTGAAATGGATTTTGGTTTTCCTTTTAAGGTAAAAGGTTTGCCTTCTTCATCCACACAATGCAGGGTTTTATCCCAGCAATTCATCAGGGCTTTCTTCTTTTCCAGCCAATCCATTCCTATACAATGAGATCATAGGATCTAATGGCAATATCGTTCAGGGTACTTAATTTGAAACCATTGCATTATATTCTTTGTTTTGGGCAACATGTGTGACTTTTCTCTTAGTTCCATTGTAAATTGTACCAACCATGACTACTGAAATTTTTGAAGTTTAATTTTACATTTTTCTACAATTCAGGATATGTAACTCAAAGAAGCACTGGATCAATCAAAGCATTAATAGGTAGGTGGTAATCACCTCCATTTCTACATAGTTTGTGATCATGTTCTGCTTGCCGATTTTCCAAGGCTGCACTGATAGTTGGTATGCTTTTGGCTATGTCATTGACTGTTGTTGCCTCTCGTTCTCTGCTGATCATATGAATATTTCGATGGGGGCAGTCCCTCATCATATGGGGTTCTCCACAGCCCCAGCATTTCAAAGGTTCCTTCATTCTGACTGTCCCTTCCTTTTTATTGTTCCCTTCTAGTGGTTTTGAAGCCACTTGGGACTGAGCAGTTTGACTTTCTTTTGGTTTATTGAATTTTTTCCGCTGATGATCTCTACCAAAATTTCTTAGATATGCTGGTTTTGGTCTTTTACCTTTGAACTCCCCATTGTTCAGCCAACTCTTCCCTTGTTCAGCTTTACCTTTAAACTGCTGATAGCATAATCTTGCTTTTCTAACAGCTTCATCCATGGTCTTTGGGTTGTCAAAATCAATTTTATCTTTGTACACAGTAGGTAAGCAATTCAAAAACCTTTGAACCTTTGCTTTTTCTTCCCTAATGTATTTTTTTTCTTTCCCTATATACGGGGTTTCGTTTACCTGGTTGTTTGAGTAAGGAGTTAACTTTTACTTTTTCTGGTTAAAATTTCCTTTACTCACCTAGTATTTCTTATCACTTCAGGCTTTCTTTTCCACTATCCCTTCCTATAAGCATTAAATACTCCCCCGGTATACTTTACCACACTATACATCTAACTTCCATACTCCTTGGTGTTAGCATGCGATATTAGTTTTAGACATAATATAAGCATAGGCTTTCTGGGCATACCTACATAATGCATGTATATATATATATATATAACATCTATATCTATAGATGTCCTATCCCTTGACCATATTTTTGGAATTCACATAGATATATGTCACATATATTTACACCATTATATAATCTATATATATATAAAGTACGCCCTTTGATACATTATATAACCCACATCTTTATAAAACACATATGTATCTCTACCCTTTTATATTATGACGTGAAGGCGCACACATATATATGACACCTATCTATATATATTTTTAAAACCCTTTCCTTTTTTTTTGTATTAGCAGTAAATTCGTATAGCTATACCACTTATATATATCATTGATAGTATTATTGAACCCGCTGCCTATTTCCATAACATGTCGAATATTGCTTTTCATATTATACATTGGCACGTACTACTAGCTTCGTACGTCGGCGAGACTACGTCGTCGGGGAGCGTAAGGCGACTGGTCCATTGATATATACACCGTGAATTGGTAATCATTATGCTGCGTAGACACGCATTGTTAATGGGTGTGACTGAGGTCCGATTGTCGATTATGTGGCGTCGAGACCTACCCATTCATCCTGCTCATAAAATTTGGTGGAGTGGTTGATGTTCATTATCGCCTGCGTCGGATTAGTATTGTTCTGATTTGAACGAGTTTATATAAAATCTGACTTGTTTATATGCAAAATATGCCTATGCGTACTGGCTATTGACAGGAACAGCAGCGTAGGTTTGTGATCGTATGCTATGATTTAACATGTGTTGATTGTAATGTCTGAAGGTTTTTGGATGCAGGGCCGGCTTCTTGTTCGGGAGATTCAAGCATTGGATGCCGGCGTGTTAGTACCCATGCCCTGTAAGTGCGTTACGTGTCACGTTTCTCTTCGCTACTCTCTTCTGGCCCAGCACGGGGTGCGCCAATCTCTGTATTGGGGCCTTGTGAATCCTAGGGTTATCCTACCACCAGTATGAATTCTAGGCGTAGCACACAGCTGGATGGTACAGAAGGGCGATTGTTGCAGCTGTGCAGACTACAGAACTAGGATGCCATGCTGCATCTTCGTACCACCTCTGCAACCCCAGTTACATCGAATCGTACTAGTAGATCGACAAAGCTGGGTTTTTCCAAATCGACATTGGGATTTTCTGACTTCCTGGGGCAGTGGGATTAGGGTTTTACCCTACCCATCTGTTTGATCTTCGTGGCAACAATTTGATGTCATTCCTCTCGTCCTCCGCATAAGAGTATCTATATAGATGGTTTGGTTTAAGTTGGATCTTATTCTTGTCGTTACGGTTGTCATTGTTCTCAATTTCTTTACCTAAAGAATGATTCGTTCCCGATGTTTTGTGCAGAGATAACACAACAGCGTGCAGGTGTAAATCTCCTGCTCGAGAAAGAAACTCCACAGCCAGGTTTATCATTTTCTTTTTTTTTACCCTATCTCTATCATTGCTTTATACCTACACTTCTTCGAATATCGCAGTAACTGTTGTCTCTAATTCGTTTTCAGGTTATTCGTGCAGAGTTTGGAGAAGACGAGGTTTCCCCGGCCGCTCTCTTTAGGTTTTAGAACTCTCCTTGTTTTTATTAGCATAAATAATGGTAGTCTATTGACGTTACGACGAGTTGTTTGACTCGTAGGGTTTGTCTTTCTTTTTACAGGTCATGTTTTTCCGCTCTCAGTACTCGTCGCCATGGATAGAACCCATTATCTATCTACACGCTGATCCCTGAAATTTTTTTCCAGGTTTTTCTACGCTCGACGCCAGGCTTCGGATTGTGTTTGACTTGAATTGGGTAACCGCACTACGCCATACTTACTGATATTTTCTTTTCGCCGTATTAACTAATTGCTTTAAATTTTTTCTGTTTAAATCGATGGGTTATCAAGATTGAAAGATAACCCTACTCTCGGGTTGCTCACTAGTCTGCCATCCGCATTCAGAGAATTTCGTATTCTATCTATTTATCTGTGTTCCCAGAAATCTAATATCGTCAGAGATCAACGCTCTCTGACAGAACCTACCTTATGAATTTTTTTATATGTTCTTATTAGCATGGCTCGGTCATTTCCTCCCATCATGCGATGGCGTTTTTGTATTTCGGTTAGTTTAATGCTCGTACATTCCTCATACGATTTGGCATAGCTGCATCGTCTTGCGAATTGATTTTACCACCTGCTACCATATATAAAAATCTATTGCTCGTAGTATACCCTCGGCCTTCTGTGCAGCGATTTTTTTTGTTCTCGGCATTTGCTGCCTACGCGTTGTTTCGTAGATTTAATTGCCGCGCTTGGTTAACTACACAGTGTTTCAAAATTATATGGTGGTATTTGCTCAGACAGAACCCTAAATTTCAATGAAATATTTACGAGGGTGTGGTAGAAGGATTTGTTTTAATTTTATGTCCTTGTACAGTGAGTCGACAAACCCGCCTATTTCAATATGGTTTGACCGTTCGTTCCACCTATCTACTTTGGAATTCGTATATATGTATAATTCGTGCGTTTAACTCATACATTTTAAATCGTGGTTCATATGTATATATATAATGTTTGCAACCACGATTTATTGAGAATCGGGCTCATACCATATGATTAGTTCACGGTTTATTTATTGTTTCTTTTTTATTTCACCTTTACATATTTTCTGAATTCATAGTGGAATTTAAAGGTATATGGAGTTCCCTTTTTTTTATATGCTATATAGTTCAATGTTGGTAGAAATTTCGAATGAAATGGCCACTATGCTTTGTTATAAATTGCTATGGCACTTCTATAGTATAGATTTACTTTTTGGCTTAATAAGAATACATATTCTAAAGTTCTTGCTCTATAGTTATGTATAGTTTTGAACTATGATATGAGGCAGAAGTAGATTACCATTCCTACATAAATTTTTCTATTGAAATAAATATCCATAGACTTTAATCAATCATGGTTTAAAATATTTATATCATTGTATTTTACATATTAGTATTTTTTCATCATGCAAAATAGAAAAGGGGCACCTCATGGTGTTCCTTCTGGTTAAAAGTAGGACTGATATAAAATCAAGCAATTATCTTTCTAACCTACATATGAGCATATATTTTCACCTTTGTATACATACATGTAATACAAATTAAATATTTATTCTCTGTAGAGACCAAGTACCTTCAGATTTAAACCGTCTTTGGTTTAAAGTTTCTGTGGGTTTCTACTCTATGGATTTATGTTCTACAACTAACCAGAATCTGGAAGGTGAAAGCCTTAGGATGGACTCTGGTAAATGTAGCACAAAAAAAATCACTCATATTAATAAAATTCGATTTTATATGTAGCCAATTCATACTATCATAAGACAAAATAACAAGAATTTCAGAACATACCACAATTGTAAATGACCAACCTCCCAACCTTAGAGTCCTCTTTGTCTCCCGGGACTCACCCCCGAGCTGAGATCACCTCCCAAGACAGACCAACCCCTGATCTTCTTAGGAGCAGCTTATTTAAGCTCATAATTCCCCAAGCATGTTTATAATTCTGCGTCCAGAATAGCAGGATGCTTTCTTTCCTGTTTAGCCTAGGCTTCCCATTTTGGGATTCTTTAAAGCTGTTTTATGCTTTTCCTCAACTTTTCCAGCTTTTCTTTACCTCTTCCCAACTACTCCTCTTCATTGGGGAAATTTAAATTCCTCCTCAGAATCTAAATTAATTTCTTTCAAGGATTTTTGAAAGATTGTGGGGATTTGTTGCCTTATCCATCCTCATGGATTTGGCAACTGATCTCTAATTCTCATCTTGGTCAAAATGCACAATTATTTTATTTATTTCCTCAAATTAAATATGAAAATACATTCACACCATACTTATCCTTTGGGGTCCACTCCCCTTAGGACTTAAAGTTCACACATCTAATTTTCCAAATTCAACACAGAAATTGGGGGTGTTACAATATTATAAGGAGATCATCAACTCCACCCTAGAAGATCAAAAGTATCTCTCTGTTTTAACTAGCTCAAAGAAGAAAATTAATATAGACAATATTGGAACGAACTCTCATGAGCTCCATAGTGAAACAGGTGATTGGACAGTTCCTAAAACACCACGGATGGAAAGGATCTGTCATCTATATGAGAATATGAACATCGAGGATGAAAATCACTTCCTCTTACAGTGCCCCAGGTACAACCACATTAGAGCTCAATTTCATAATCTTTGTTGCAATACAAACCTTCCTATCCTCTTAAGATGTCAAAATTATAGTGAGCTTGGGAGGCTTCTCTCCAAGCCTTTTGAGCATAGGAATAAAATATTAAATCAAACTAAATAACTCTTAACTAAATAACTCTTTTCTTTGGGTCCGATAGACTAAAGATTGGTATGAGTGGACGTTAACGATCATCATCATCATTGATATTGATTAATAATAATAATAAATAATATATAGTAATATTAATAATAGCAATAATTATAGAAAATTAGTAACAAAAATAATTTCTCTAAAATGACGATAATAATAATTTATTAATATAAATTAATAATTGATAATAATAATATGTTTACTATAATAGTTATTTTTTAATATTGTGATTATGATTATTATATTTTTATCAGTATGAATATTAATTTGATGATTAATATTAGATTTATGCAATTAACATCTATTGGTGTTTTTCAACCATATTGACTAATGTGATTGGATTTATAATATTAACAATCACTTGGGTATACTAATCCCTTTGGCTTATAATATTAATAATCATGTTGGTTTATCAATCCCTTAGGTTTAAAATATCAATCTCTTGGGTTTAAAATATTAATTTGCTAATATTATAAATCCATCATGTTTTTAATATTGATCCCTTGAGTTTGTTGATCTCTAAGGTTTATAATATTTATCCTTCTAGTTTACTCATTTTTTGGGTTTATAATATTTATTTTTTGAGTTTATTACTCCCTTGGTTTTATAATACTAATAATTCCTTGGGATTATAATTTAATCACTTGGGTTTATAATATTAATATTCATGTGTGTCCACGAAGTCTTGGATATATGGTGATCAGATGTTTTGTGAAGACACTCCTTGATGTGAAGTCACTATTTCAATTCCCACCTCCAATCAGGGTGATATATTGGACATGTTGAAGACGTACTCCTGCCAAGCTTACAAAACAAAATAATCCCTTGGATTTATTACACCTCCAATCGGAGTGATATATTGGACATGTTGAAGATGTAGTCTTGCCAAGCTTGCAAAAAAAAAATAATGCCTTGGATTTATTAATCCCTCGAGTTTAAAATATCAACTCCTAGGGTTTATTAATCCCTTCGGTTTAAAATGTTAATTGTTAGGAGTTATTAAAGGAGTTATTGATGATTTAGGTTTATAATATTTATCCCTTGGTTTTATTAATTCTTTAGCTTTATAATTTTAAAACTCTCGGTTTATTAGTTGCTTCGTTTATAATATTAATAATTCCTTGGATTTGTAATTTAATCTCTTCGATTTATTAATCTTTTGAACTTAAAATATTAATTCATAGGGGTTATTACTATCTCAGGATCAATATTTAAAACAAAAAAAGTAATAAATCCAAAAAAATAACAAATCTGCGATTTAATATATAAATTTTAAACCCTAGAATTTAAATTTTATAATATATTATTATTACATATTATATTATTAAATAATATATTATCACATATATATATATATATATATATATATATATATTATTTTCAAGTAATAATATAATATATTTTAGTTTAATATATAGTTATATATAACTAATATCATTAATATACTTCAAGTAAATATATAAAATATATTGACCATTATATTAATAAATATATAATAATTATTAATGATAATATAATTGTAGAGAAAAATACATATTATTAATAATAATTAAATTTAATTATTATGTTAAATATGAATTATATTATAGCCTTAAATATAACTATTAATGTATTAACAAAATTTTATGGAATTATTAATATTATAGTAATATAAGAAATAAGGTTAACGTAGTAAGTATAATTGTATAAATAATAAAAAATATCGTATTATTATTTAAATAGATAATAATAATGAAAAATAGTTAGCTTTTAACAAAATACACTTAACAATTATTAATGTGGTCGGTGATTGATATATGTCTATCGTCGTATATCAACGACATTGGTAAATTTGGTTGTGCTAGTATTATGTTTATCTTTGAAATGTATAATTTTTATTAAATGTTTAAAATTGTGAGATTTTAGAATTAATTATTAATTGTGTATTGAAATAAATATAAATAAGTATTAAAACACTATTTTACATTATATTTAAGAAACACAACACCCTAAAATATTTAATGAAACATAATTATTTGAAAAATATTAGCTTAGTCCCTACAAAGGAAGAGTTCTAATAACACCATTTACATCATATTTAAGAAACACAACTCCCTAAATTAATTAATGAAATCTCCCATGATGGCGGACATTCCGTGAAGTTTGAGTTACGGGGTGCAAGCCCTGCAAGTGATGATTGATGAGCTATGTGATTCATTTCACTAGTTTCAATCCCACTTTGTCACCCCTGTTAGCGAT
This sequence comes from Pinus albicaulis, assembly GCA_034641835.2. Classification (NCBI taxonomy): domain Eukaryota; kingdom Viridiplantae; phylum Streptophyta; class Pinopsida; order Pinales; family Pinaceae; genus Pinus; species Pinus albicaulis. The sequence continues at coordinate 127,341 of JAXQQM020077814.1, forward strand.
TAGAAATTATGAGAGAGCAGAAACACACAATATTCACACACACAATAATTGAATTTCTATACTCAATCACACTAATACATTACAATATTTATAGTGCTGTTGAGATCCAACTAATTCCATTCTTGGAGGGAGTAGTTTAGAGAATCTCTCAACATCCTCCAACACACAAAAACAATCCCTAAAATGTAGTATGCATCATAAATGAGGCATTATCTCAACACCCCCCCTTAATGCCTACATTACAGAAATGGAAAACACACTAAATTAATACAAATATTTGTCTTCCCTGGTCTTCATTAACATTTGTACCCACTTTGAGATCTCATAGACAACGCTCTTTTCTCCACCATTTTCGAGCTACCATTCAACCCATTTAAAATAATTTTGTTTCTGACCAGCAATAATGAACTTTTCAAGATCAACAGTATTGACAACTCTGCTCGTCGGGGCTTCCGCGATAAGAGCTGACAAGTGATGAACCATCCTATGGACCAATCACCATCTTTCGAATATTTCGCTTTTGGCTATCCATCAGTGGCTAGGCAAATGGTCTGAATACTGAATGTGTTCAAGAGCTAATCTAACAACTTGAGCTGCTTCACACAAATGGATCTCATACTGTAACCTGTAACTGATGCCCTTGGCCTGTAGCACAACAGATCAGCATATAAAAAATTCACACAATCAAATTAGCCAATTGTCCTCTCGTCCCTGTAGAACGTAGAGAACGACTAATTTAAATAATGCTAAATTGTTCATAGTTGGTTCTGCACTCCACAAATCTCACAACAACAAAATTTACGAAATTATCCAAACATCATTCAAATAATTAATGAAATAGGCAATAACTTTCACTATGTTTTTGGCTGCTAAATTAGTGAATATTGTAGCTTCATTTTGTTGGCTCGATCACCCAAAAAACCTGGTTGTCTTTTGTCTCTGTCAGGAAAGAGAAATTAAGATTTCAAAACTCCTTATATAGAATCCATCCTTTTGGCTGTGCTGCACTCCGAATTATGAAAATAATTGGCTCGGCGCCACACTCAATATCTATCAGATTCAACAATCCGAACACCATAACCAGAAGAATGCATGCGTGAAGTCTCATGATGAAGCAGTTTCACAATATTTAAGAAAGCGCAGTCCAAAAATTGTAATGCATAATCAAATAAAGGAAATGGCTCGATGTATTGTGAGAGAAGATTCACGCGAGCCACTACGCCTTAGCTGTGCAGTAGATATCGAAAAACTGGTGTGGGTGTAGGTATGCGCAGTTTTGATTTCTTTGCACTTATCAATACAGTCGACAGGCATCCGATTTGAATTATAATGTGCATTCACAATACACTCGACAGGCATCCATCTTCTTATGAAATTAATTGCTACTTTTGAGAAGCACAGAGATCTACTCAATGGAGATCGATCTACCCATGTGAGATTGGATTCTTATGAAATCTATCCCCGTCATACATTAAATGATCCGGAGTAAATATAAATTCTTTGAGCAGCCCAATAGGATATAGATTCGATTTCATTCTCTGTCACGAAAGGGCACTAGATAGGCTCTTTTCAGAATCGCGTGATGGAATAGTTGATAATGCGCTGCTTGAGAGAGGCAAAGGAAATATGAAAAGCTAAAGCAGGACAGAAAAAATGTATGCTTGGCATGCGTAACCGAGAAGGACTCAACGACTACTCGACATGACAAAGATTGTTCACTGTTTTTTTGAATTGCTGCAATTATTTTCGTTGGAGTGTTTCACATGCAATGCACCAGCGCTGTCCAGAATCCGTAAATGTTGTATGCTAACCTGCCACTTCCACTCTACACCCTGTCAGTATATGCCATCTGCAAATGCACAATAATACCTATCTAATCTACTTATGTACAAAAATTCTCTCTCAAATTATTTCATTTTCTTGGGCACTCTCGTGAGGGATTAAGCCCAATTAGGCTCTGATACCAGATTAGAAATTATGAGAGAGCAGAAACACACAATATTCACACACACAATAATTGAATTTATATATTCAATCACACTAATACATTACAATATTTATAGTGATGCTGAGATCCAACAAATTCCATTCTTGGAGGGAGTAGTTGAGATAATCTCTCAACATCCTCCAACACACCAAACCAATCCCTAAACTGTAGTATGCATCATAAATGAGGCATTATCTCAACATTAGCATCACCCGGTGCAATGAGTGCTAAGTGGACTATTCAAAAATCATGAGAGTTAGTGAGTTACAACTACCTCTCATGGAAATGGTCATAGATGAATGACTTACTTAACACACTTGAATCCCAAAAAATTATATGTAATATAATGCACTTTGAAAATATCTCGATACTTGAATGATTCATGAGGAACAATATTTTCTAAGGTTTTTCAAATGGGGTAGCAAGCTAAGTGGGCTTCATTGTAGGAAAAACTACACAGTTAAGCGTGGGGAAAACTGCAAAGTTGGGCTTCGAATTGGCGACCTCTTGGGAAGTTTTTGGTTACCGAGTGCTAAAGTAACTATTCAAAAAGCACGATAAATTAGTCAGTTACTACTACCTCTCATGGAAATGGTCATAGATAACCGGCTTACTTAACACAGTTGAATCCTAAAATAATAATCTCTAATATAATGCACTATGAAAACTCCTCAATACTTAAAATAAAAACACAATTATTTGAAAAATATTAATTTACTTAATAAAAAAAATATTAATAACACCATAACACCATTTTTCAAAGTGAATATTAAAATCACCATTAAATACAAACTCTAAAAAGATAGTGTTCAATGTTAAATTGGTAGCTCTGTTATTAATTCTGAATGAGCTTCAAACACGTTCATATACACTCATATCATAGCATATAAAGTGTAGCGTCCCATTTTTGAACAACTGGAACTTTTACAAGGTTCCTAGTGCATTTCCAAATCCTTCCGTTGCCTCTTTCTCCTACAGACCATAAAGTAAATAGTGCTTTGCTTAAAGGACCATATTTCAGCTGTAAGGGCATTGACTTGAAGATAATCGACTCTTCTTCTTTTGGGAAAACGAAGATCATTATCAGTAAATATTTTAACCTCAAAGATCATAATCAGAGAATATTTTAACCTCAGCTTTGTATCCATTTTCCAATTTCATTTCGAATGAGTGATCACCGATGCTATTAATGATTTCTTTGAATTCTAGATACCCAGAAAATTTCAGCTATATTTGGTAATGTTGTATATGGAATCATATATTGTCTTTTTCCATAACCCATTCTTCAACCTAACATTTGTCAATTACCGTTCTAGTTCCACGCTTTTAGCGTTTCCCTCCACCCTGATTTCATTTATCACCCCTCTTCGTTTATTTCTCAATCATGATCAAGCCTTACTCTACCATGACCACATATTTAGATGTTGATCAAGCCTTATTCTACCATGACCACACATGTGAATGTTATGCCCATTTGAGGTATGTGCCCACACCTTCACAATTACCGTGTCAGCTATTACTATTACCTATACTTGTTCAAAACTGAGATCTATGTCATTCCTCTGACCATCACCAATCCTACCTTATTACAATCCACACCATTCATTGTTTTCAACAAAATACAAACAATTTCAATTATGCTTCATACACTATATAAATTTAATATTGAATAAAGGTGAAACTTAGGATATTTTATTTATGAAATGAATTACAAACCTCCTTTACCTTTAAAAACAGTCAACACCCTGCTAATTATATTATTAATAATAAATTATATTATATAATAACCACTTACCATATCAATGGTAAGCTGTACTATATCCAGCATCATCAGGAGAAAAAAAAGAGAAAGGATAAAATGTTCCATACATCCATCTTCCCTTAGGATCTTTTAAAATAGTCGGATTTCCATCTTATTTTTTAATTTTTAATGATAATTAAAATAACAGATCTTCCACTGAACAGTAAAATTTCTAATGATAATTAAAATAGCAGATCTTCCACTGAACCATAAAATTTGACTGATTTACATTACTTTCCCCGAAATGTTCAGTCTTCATCGTATAACTGTAGTAGATATTAGAACTTCGTGGAAAATGCCATGCACAATTTTGTCTTTGGTTTCAAAACTATTCAACCAACATTGGTGGATGCCTTGAAAACACGTGAATAGTCCAATACCTGTAAACATCAAAGGGGGGTGAAGCCGTGTGACAAATTATATAACGACATTCTTTAAAAAATACAATAATAAAGTAAAGCGCGACTCCTCGCAAAACAGAATGAAGGAAAGCGTGACTCTTTGAGGTAAAGACAATGGAGGAGATGCAGACCTCTAGGAAATTTTTTAGATTTACTTTTTATCGGTCACTCAATCAGGCTTAGAGTCCGCAAGATAGAGGATGATCCACCAAACAAATTGAACGTTTAAAATTGATTAACAATTTTAAAAAGTTCAAATATTTCGAAATAGATTATTGAGATAGTTTATTGAGTTCATTATGAGGGACATATAAGTATGTTATAATAATAATAATAATTTCTGTTTATATATTTCAAAAAAACAATAATTAAATAATTATATAAATAAACAATTAAAAATTTATTAACAAAACAATTAACTCATTTTTTGATATTTCACTTTCCCCCTTCAATAATTAAATACAGAGATAAAAAATTTAATGTGAGTTATGAATGAAATATTTTAACATGATTTAATATAAAATCTCTCAATACACATGTTACGTAATCTTTATAACATTTAAAAATACAATTTAAAGAATAAAAAATTACATATTATTTTTTGCACTCTAAAATAAGTTTGTAACAAAAGGAAATCAATCACTTTTGGTTCATGTTTAATCCGTGTTTTAGATGAATATATGATAATTGTCAATGAATTTGACGTATATGGTCAATAAAATATATTTCAAGGTCGCGAGATTTAAAAATATAGATAAGCTGCATATTGGAGTATCACGTTGATCGCTAATATGCTCGATAATTCAAGACACCAAAAAATGAATTGCAGTAGATTCGAAAACGCGACCATTAGTTTTTTTTGCATCAGAGGTCGAAGCCACTGATTTTCTTTGCAATAGACGCAGATATTAAAGAGAATAAAGCCAGGATGACAGGAAGCAAACTTACCAGCGATCTGAGCTCCCATTTTTTACAATGAGCCAAAGGTAAGGGAAAAATTACTTGGAAATGAAGGTAGTGATTGTTAGAGAATAAAAATTGTGGAGTTAAGTGTTTTTATCAATATTATGAAACAGTTAAATAAAATTATACAAGGAGAAAACAATAATGAATGACTTAAGTCAAACTCTCAACTAAATTTAACTGAACTCAACTAAACTCAAAGTGGCTATACCTCTTGGATGGAAAGTTATGACACATAGCGTTGCTAGAATTAGTTCCTCCAAAAATCCCCTCTAATTACAACCACACAAATTTAAATTAAGGTTCATGCCAGTCTAAGTCACAACTACTCTTACAATTTAAAAGAAAATGACATCAACAAGATTTCCTTTCCTTTTTCTTTTCTTCCAAATCTTGTATCCTCTAAATTGCTTTAAATTTTTCATTTTGTTGTATGATTCAAATTTCAAATTATTTATTTGTTGATGTAGTTCTTCCATTTTTCCAGGTTATCAAAGCATGTGCTCAACTTCAAAAAATTTCTTGAATGTGGACTGCTCCCACATGATGTCTTATGTTGTTGTGTTCTTTTCATCATTAATATTGTGCTGCAACATAAGTCTACAGTGAAAATATATCTCTTGAAGACTCCAATACCTGAAAATTTCATTAATGTTTTCATCACCTGAGTTGTCTTTAAGGTTCATCCAACCTCTATGCTGACTTCATGAAGAGATGGTGTTGCAAGTCATGCTTCAAGGAACTTTAATTCTTATTCAATTTTTGTTGCTTATTTTTGGTTGTTGCTAACATTTTCATTCAAAATAAAAGTTGATATAAAAAACATGTACAAGATCATATTATTTCTACTCTACAATGAAATGCTTCTCTTCTTGCACTTAGTTTTTTTCCTTTCGCTTCCACTTTTTTACTAACTTGTGTTGCTCCAAACATGTTGTATCCCACTTGGTTTTCAGACCTAAGTGGGCTCCTCTCGCCTAATAACATCATGTCGATATGATGTTTATGTTGCATCATCTGCAACAATTCATATTTGGCTAATTTTTCTTGATCAAAATTAGCATTAGAAAATTTCATTGCTTGAGTCACCATAACACTAGCTGCTTCAATGGAAACTTCATTGTAATTAACAAACATTGATTTTGGATTCACGAAATTATCGCCCCCTTGTAGTTGTGCATATGGGGATTCAAGAATATATGTCTTCTCTTTCTCTGCTTCTTTTGCAAATTTTTCGTAGTCAGGCGGAAACATGAAGCTAGGTTACACTTTTGTGAGAATCGGGGGCCGAAATTTTTTTTCGGCAATAGTTCGGCCGAACTCTGTAATAGTTCGGTCGAACTTTCTTAGAAATTTCGGCCGAACTCGTGATTCCGTTTAGATTGATGGTACACTGATTTAGATTGACGACACACTGACGGCGCGGGCAAACAAAAATTTTTCTCCCCAAGTTCTATGCTTTTTCAAATTAGACATTTGAACATAAATCCATAGGGGAGTGGACCCCAATGGATAATTATTATGTGGATATGGTTAACTACTTATTTATGAAAAATAAATATAATATTGTGCATGCACTATGACCAGATGAGAAAGTGAGATCACATGCCTAATCCATGAGGTGATGGAAAAGGAAAAGACTTTCCCCAAAATCTTTCAAAAATCCTTGAAAGAAATTATTTCTAAATTAGATTTTTGAGGAAAAATCTAAGTTTCCCCAATGAAGAGGAGTAGTTGGGAAGAGGTGAGAAAAAGCTGAAAAAGCTGAGGAAAAGCTTAAAGCAGCTTTAAAGAGTCCCAAAATGGGAAGCCTAGGCTAAACAGGAATAAAGCATCCTGAAATTCTGGACGCAGAATTGGAAACAGGCTTTTGGGAAAGCATAGCTTAAATACTGCCTCCAGTGATTGAGTTAGTCACTTCTTGGAGACTCTCAACAAAGGTGAGTTCAGAACAAGCAGGAAACTCTAAGGTTGGAGTGAGTGATCATAGTAGAGGTATGTACTGTAGTTGGAGATTATAGCAAGTCAATCAAACTGAATCTGTAACAAATGAATGTTTTGTTCAACTATGCATTTACTGGTGTGGTGTGTATGGTTATTATGCAGTTACTGAGATGACAGTTACTGAGATGTAATTTGTGGTGCAAGATTATGCAAATGTTAGATTGATTAATTGTTAAGTAATTCCTGTAATTGCAAACCAAAGCTATTGATAGCAGAGACAAATGGTTGGGTTGTATGGATGAGTATCTGGTAGCAATGAGGTTAGAGATGATAGATCAATTGAACAACAAATCTAATAACCATGTATAGGTATAGCTTGCTGTCTCTTAGAGAAATATTTAATTTCGGTGTGTATAAACAGAAATTGTTAACAAAACAGACCCATGAACAGCAAGTACCAAACAACTAAACCTATCACAACAATACTGATGGCACAGAATTCACTGTAAGCAATAACATAAAGTAGGAAACAACAACCCTGTGATAGCGGTATGGGGTTCAGTATGTCAGCTGTGTTACAATGGAGAGAATTGTAAAATTTAGAATTTTAATTATTCTATTAAATGTAATTATACACCTATGGAAGCAGAAGTTGAATCCTAACTAAGGACGAGGATCTAACACTAGGGATTCTAAACTATCCAGTTCAGTATTCTCTACCTCCATTGAGAAAAGAAAGAGGATTTGTTTCCTAGTTTTCCCATGGAACAGTTGAATCTGTACCATAGTGTCACACATGTTGAATGGTTGTAACAGAAAAATAAGGGGGGGAAAGCCTATTGAAAAATCTATTGTGTGATAAAAGTTTGTGTGAGGGAAGATTGTAAGCATGTGTAAAAATACCATGAACAGAGCATCTGTTTACCGTCCATAGAAACTACTGGGAAAGTAGTTGGAGCAGTAAGGTTAAGCACCGTAGAGATAGATGTATGTAGAGGAAGTACATCACCACCTCAGTCACTGAAACTTTTAAAAATGTGGAAGATTTTAACGGTGCACAAGGCGGGAAGTTTGGTAAGGGCCTAGTGATCCTTCTTGTTACATTATTAAATTTAATCACCAGAGTTGAATAAAACACAGACGACTTGAAACACAAAGTAATATATAGATATGTAAGTCACATATGGGCTGAGAAAGAGGGGAGGTTAAGCTTAAAAATTCATGGAAATTCTTTCCTCTTCTTCCATGTTGTCATAAAATCTGAAAAGAATTTAAACCCCGGATAACAGTCTGAATTTGTAAGTGATTCAGTATAAAAACTATAATTGTTATCAGCGCATAAAGCGGAGAATATTTGAGTTATGTTATACGTGTAGCACTCATCACAGGTTAATTGTCTTCCCCAATCGGGGTGATGTATCTAGACATGTTATGAAAATGAGAAAAAAAAAAAGGTACGAGAGCGTGACAAATGGTATCGGAGCAAAGTTCAAAAATTGGGCAAGATATGTGCTCACAAAGAAATGGTTAACTGTTATAAATTTTATGAATATTAAAAATATTTCTTCAAGTATACAAATATCTTGGATATACTTTCAGGTATACATGTAATAGAAACATTGATATGGGAGTAATATGAGGAGGCTCATATACCAGAATGGTTAAACCTATAATAGGTTTAAAACTGGAAACCGATATCTCTCAGAAAAATAGTATTTCTATGTAAAATAATAGAGTATGAAAAAAGTGTATAATGACATATTTAGCTATTGTTCTACTATCATCGTTATGTAAAAGGAATTTCAGCGTTTCATAAAGTTAAGATACTGAAACCATCTAAATACAGTAGAAAAGATCAATGCTGAAGTTAATGGAGAGGAAAGGGGAAAATGGTACTACCAGGAACATACAGAGGTCGAGCAAAGACTGCAAGGAGTATAGAAGGATGATTTCCATTCTTAAAACTGCTAAACTAAGTGTTCCTTACTTTGATGAAAAACAAGAGAAAAATGAATTTATATTTATTCCCTAGATACATAGAAAAGGGAACTTCTAGAGATAAGAGTCAAGGTTGTTCTGTGGTGGGAGGTTGGTCACTTTGCAGATATTGTGGTATGTTCTGAAATTCATATTACTATGTCTTATTACAGTATGAACTGGCTACATATAAAAACTTCATTTTATGACAATGAGAACAGTTGGTACTACATTTAACAGAATCTATCCTTAGGCATTCACCTTCTAGATTTTGTTTAGTTGTAGACCAGGAAACCCATAGAGAAGAAACTCCAGAATTTCTAAACCAAGGTTGGTTTAAATCTGGAGTTACTTAGCCTCTACAGATGAATAATTATTGTTTTTGTTCCCCATAGACACTAATGTGATAGTATATGCTTATGAATAGGCTAGAGAACCATTATAGCAGTACTAAAGTTACATGGTATAACTACAAACAGCTGAAAATAAGATATTGGAACATGACATTCAAAATGGTATAGAAGAAAAATATACTTCTACTCTATCTGATGGATACAGCAGTTATAAATTTATATATTGCATTGTCAAATCTATCCTTACTCTTGGGAAACAATTATTACAGCAAAGGGCTTAATTTAGAATTTCTGTCCTCTAGTCCAGTACTATTAAGTACATATAAGTATAACTCGAAAGAAAAATAGAAATGCAGAAGTAAGGACTCTAGAGTGGGTATCTTACATAGCTATTAAACCACAATAAAATCTACACTACAGTAGTGTGATAGTACCCATACAATGATAGAATAATGGGTATTATAACTTCAAATAAACATTAGGGCCATAAAGAAATCTATGGTTAGTATATCATATCAATCGGACTTTCGACTATTTATACATCTATGTATTCAAAACGAATGATATATATATCTATATATCTGAACAAGTTCGAGCGCTACCAAACTTCATTCTTGATTAATCTAAATTTCAATTGAGCCATCGATAGATATGCATCTGAATTTTTATATGTTCTCAAGGACGAGACAAGTGTAAATCTCATATCTAAACGATATACATGTGAAGGATAATAAGTACGAAGGGTATGTAGATATCAATGAAACATATAAATCACTTAATTAGTTAAGTGAAATGAACGCACAGTAAGGTAAATAAGGCGAGTAGGTATTACAAAAAAATCAACTATATAAATGCCGAAATACTCAGTCCAGTGTCGCGGTTCCACAGTCCACTTTCAGATTGAGAACTAAGGACAACTTGTCTCATTCATTCCTGCAATACATATATGGGCGCAAAACCAAACCAAATATGCCGAGAAATGATATAATCACTTATATTGCTAGCAAGTCCAGAGGAACGGGTTAAACGAAAAGAGGATTATGCAAATCATATAGTGTTATCGGGTTATGGTCTAATTCGAATTATTAGAACGACACAGAAAGTAAAACACAGAAAGTAAGTTAACCAGATGAACGTCTTCTGTCCGAACCCCATAATCAAGGCCGCGACATCGTCGAGCGTGTTAAACGTTAGATGAGCCGCGACCCACCAATGAACTAATGCGTACCAAGCAAGGGCCGACACTAGCAATTCTTGCTGTATATGGGGTGCCTGGGAACAAACTTCAACAAAGTTTTAAACCCGCATTCTCCATGAATCGAGTTAGAATAATATAGCATAATCAGAAAATCAAACATTTGCATATTATACATGAACATCAACTCCCGCAGTGCGGAGAGTTTCATCAGTAACAAAAGAAGTGAACTTGGCTGGTTATCGCCGGAATAGGAACACCTTTACAAAAACTCCGGATACCTGTATATGGAAAATAAATTCGGCACGAACTGATCAAGTCCAGATTCAAATCAGTGGATGTAGTTAGGGTCGGCTGGGGTTATTTAGCCATTCGACCTAATAACCAACTGGCGTTCGATTGTATAGTTCTGATCTACTAGAATAGGTAACTATGCACGCCAAAGGAGAGAACGTATGTAAAAAGAAAGAAAAAACTCAGAGTCCCCTTTCTGAATGGGGAATCCAACCCATATTAAATAATAAATGAGTAAATGCAACTAACAAGCACCGGAACCATAGATTTCCAGCACGAAGTTGGCCGGTGAAGAACGCTGCGTTCAGAGTCCAACTGCACGCATTGTGTTATCTTCCCTAATCCAGTTTTCAGTCGATTCCAAATGCGTATTAGAACCAGTACTAAAAACCTTCGTCAGGGAGCAGGCGCGGTAACTGTATCCAACCTCAAGCGTTACTCAGATACAGAGCACCAAAATCTAAATGAGTTCGGCTGATATAGTAACCTGAAAGAAGAAGCTGGGAAGAATGAAATCGTAGAAAACAAAATCTCTACAATATTACAGGAAAGAAGCAATGAGGTTAATAAGGATATGAATAAAATAGATTTACTTTAGCCCTGTACCGAACATAAGGCGCCAGCCATTCGACTTGCAGCCAAGGGAAGAATCCCTCCTCTGCGCGGTGCTGCAATAATCACCCTTGTCATGCACCACCACCGAGTTGGAAACCTGTAGATTAGAGAATCCGAACCGGAAGGAGTCATGATCTAGAAACCACGTTGGAAGTGATGAAATAGAAAAGGGATAGCGCTGGGGTTAACTACAGGTAACCGCTGAGTACATACCTCGAATTGCTAAAGGTACACGCGGAGGTTTTCCACTGGTTTAACATAGCAGATCAGAGCGCTAACCCTAATCGACATCAATGGAGGGTTACACATATCCAGAAAGAGATTTAATTGCCAGGACACTCAGATCGGCAGTACTACTTCGTAGTAGTTGTTGTCTTTTCTGGCTTAACCCTAAGTATGGTGCCGGCAGGGTTGCAGGCTGAGCCATACCCCGGTACCTGTTGAAGCAGATCACGAAACAGGCCCAGTATTTGTGAATGACACCTGTCGAGTTCACAAGCCGTGGCGCGGATGGGGAAATTATCAAATTTTCATAACACGAGCGAACCATCAAACCTCATGTACCCGTCAACAGTTCGGCTCAGTGGAACGGACCACGTTCACTTCACCTGCACGAAACTGGTTTGGGAGGCGCAGTGGAAGTACTCGCACCACAGCAATAGCGTGCTAATGTGGTCAGACGTCCCATTGAAACCTGCACTCCATCTGAACCAAAAGTAAATGCATTAGAGTATACACACGCCAACCGAAAAAAAAAAAAAAACCCCTAAGAATGATACGTAACGCATCAAATGCATTTATATATATATATGATACAGAGGTGTGTCTATAATGCATCGTAGTCAAAGGGAGATGATAGGTATATGTCGGCCGATGACTACCAAGTACGAGTGTTATATGGTATATGTATGTGAAACAATTATATTTACATAAGGTTTATTATGAGTATATATGAGATATATATATGAAGCAAATAAAAAGGGATGTATTATGCACATATGTGGGATGTATGTTTATATATATAAGAGTTCAAAAAAGTATGGTTGATAAATGAAATTTTGATACCTATGTTATCTATATCTCTATAGGTGACACATATGTATACCAGTCCCAAAATATATGAGTTGAATATCTATAAAGGGTTCAAAACAAAATATGTATTGAATATTCATAGGTGTTAAACAACATAATTGAAATGTATACCAGTTGAATGGTCAATACCTTTAATAAGAAAGAGATACTAGATGATGGAATAAACTTTACAAAAAGGGAAATGACATTAAATCCCTAAGCTCATTATTCCAAAGTGGAATCCCAGTATAAAAAAAAATAAAAATAAAAAATAAGGGCTTAAACCAGAGATGTGACTGTTGAATAGTTGTGTAAGGACGCCGTTACAAAAGAGGTTTGAACAAAGCATACATCCATGCGGTTTCAAGGTTAATCGTACTATTAAAAGGACGTGGTGTCGAAGTTATTACTATTAGTAATGGAGCGTGGTGCATATGTACATATACCTTGGTCAAAAGACCATATTCGATATAGGCATTCTATATACAATCATAGTACTAAAAGGGTAAAACTATGAACGTGTTACACAAGACTTTCAATGTATGGGTTATATATATATATATATATATATATATATATATATATATATGTGTGTGTGTGTAAGCCAAAGATGTATATGTATGTGATTAAGAATACTATAAGTGGAAGGTTCCATGGTTTTGTAAATATAAAGATGCTAGAGGAGTAGAGAAAAATGATGTCAATATGTTACAAATTATGTGATGTATATATATAATTGCACATAGGATATTTATTACATACAAGTGGTGAATGTGGTAGCATATAGTCATATGTATTGACATATGATATTTAAGTTATATACGCGGTTGACATAAGTGTATCTCAGTATATATATGGAATGGTTGTTAAGGAGTTTTGGAAGAAAAAAAAATAAAAAATTTACAACTATAAACCCCACTAGAGTGTAGTGGAATTGAGTATAAATAATTATGTGGCCAAGAATATATATATATATATATATCTATAGGGAAATTAACCTTCAGGATAAGGTTAAGAAATGGATATATGTTCCTAATATGTATACAATACTATGTGTTACCATAGTTATTGGAACCAAAGAAGAAGGAAAGCTTATAGTGGAACATATAGAGAAAAGTGAATAATAGAAAAATGACAAATTATATTTAATAGAGGTATATTAAATATAAATTGTAAATTCTTAAATTCCTATTAAGAATATATATATATATATATATATATATATATATATAAAATAATAATAAATTAAAGAGAAAAAAATTTCACGTGGGACATAAGTTAAATATACAATTAACATTATAGATATAGGTGATCTTGTTATATGTTATAATGTTAACTTTGGTTGTATGAATATAATATCTTCAAACCTGATAGATTAAGGAAGAAGAAATAATTCACTGAGGAAATATTAAAAGTGAATTTACCGTAAAAGCTGCAAGTACAGGTATGAATTAGGGTAAGTAGTAATACTTGTGAATGGGATGAATGATAGTGATTACCTGCATTCACACTATAAAATTTTGTTGGTGAAAAATTTAGGTAATTCCCTGAGTCTTAAATTCAAAGATAAGGGCAAGCATAATCATGCATATGATACAATTGTTTCCATTCATGTATGAGTACTAATGAAAAGTTGTAAAATTGTTTAGCCAAGTGTGTAACAGGAAATTGTGCACTCTGGAAACAAGGAGAAAAAAGGTGAAGATAAATCACCTAGAAAAACAAGAAAGGATAAGTAGTGTACTCAAAGGGCACTAAACTATTATAAACCTGAACGGTCTGATTAATAACTTAATTTCTTAAGTTTATTGAAATGCAGAATGTTGTTGTGGATTATCAATTGTATGTACCTGACATTACTTACATTGGTATGAATTGTGGACAGAGAAAACAGAATAAAAGATTTTCTAGACCGACTTCTTGCAAAGAAGTAGAAAGAAAATCAACTGCATAAAGCAGGAGAGTACTCTGCTGGAACTAAGCAAGAACGAAGAAGAAATCTTCGTCAAAGTTGAAAAAGTCAACGTTAAAATGTAACACAAAGGAAGGTGTTGGAAGGAGGAGAAACTAATGGCTTATAAACTAGCCTTACCCTTGCATATTAAATTTCATGATGAGTTTCATATCTCCTTGTTAGAAAAATATAATTTTTGTACATGATGCTTCTCACATTATTGATTGGAATGTGGTCCAGGTGGAACCAGAAGAAGAATTCCTTCCAGAGCCGCTTCAAATCTGAAAACGGGAAGAAATTGAATTGCGAAATCAAATAGTAGCTGGAGTAAAGGTGCAGTGGAGCACTTTACTGCTGAAAAGCTACATGGAACAGTGAAGCTAAGATAATGGAAAAGCATTCATAATTATGTGCAAAATCAACTAAGTAGATAGTTGTCCACACCGAGGACGGTGTTTATTTTCAGAGGGGGAATATGTAACACCCCCAAGTTCTATGCTTTTCAAATTAGACATTTGAACATAAATCCATAGGGGAGTGGACCCCAATGGATAATTATTATGTGGATATGGTTAACTACTTATTTATGAAAAATAAATAAAACACTGTGCATGCACTATGACCAGATGAGAAAGTGAGATCACATGCCTAATCCATGAGGTGATGGAAAAGGAAAAAGACTTTCCCCAAATCTTTCAAAAATCCTTGAAAGAAATTATTTCTAATTTAGATTTTTGAGGAAAAAATCTAAATTTCCCCAATGAAGAGGAGTAGTTGGGAAGAGGTGAGAAAAAAGCTGGAAAAGCTGAGGAAAAGCTTAAAGCAGCTTTAAAGAGTCCCAAAATGGGAAGCCTAGGCTAAACCGGAATAAAGCATCCTGAAATTCTGGACGCAGAATTGGAAACATGCTTTGGGGAAAGCATAGCTTAAATAAGCTACTCCAGAACAGATTGAGGTTAGTCTGTTCTTGGAGGATCTCAGCTTGGGGGTGAGTTTTGGAGACAAACGAACTCTAAGGTTGGGTGGACTGGTCATAGTAGAGGTATGCATGCATGAATTGGGAGAATTCTGTAAGTCCGTATTAAACATATCCATGTTTTATGAAATTGTGATGTTATGGTTCATTATGCATTTTATGAATTGTGGTGTTATGGTTCATTATGCGGTTTATGAATTGTCATGTTATGGTGCATGATGCAAATGTTAGATTGATTAATTGTTAAGTAATTCATGTAATTGCAAACCAAAGCTATTGATAGCAGAGACAAATGGTTGGGTTGTATGGATGAGTATCTGGTAGTAATGAGGTTAGAGATGATAGATAAATTTAACAGCAAATCTAATAACCATGTATAGGTATAGCTTGCTATCTCTTAAAGAAATATTGAATTTCTGTGTGTATAAACAGAAAATGTTAACAAAACAGTACCCATGAACAGCAAGTACCAAACAACTGAACCTATCATAACAAGACTGAGGGCACAGAATTCACGGTAATCAATAACAGAAAGTAGGGAACAACAACCCTGTGATAGCGGTATGGGGTTCAGTATGTCATCTGTGTTACAATGAAAATAATTGTAAAATCTAGAATTTACATTATTCTATTAAAATGTAATTGTACACATATGGAAGCAGAAGTTGAATCCTAACTAAGGACGAGGATCTAACACTAGGGATTCTAAACTATCCAGTTCAGTATTCTCTACCTCCAATTGAATGAAGCAAGAGGATCTGTTTCCTAGTTTTCCCATGGGACAGTTGAATCTGTACCATAGTGTCACACATGTTGAATGGTTGTAACAGAAAAATAAGGGGGGGAAAGCCTATTGCAAAATCTATTGTGTGATAAAAGTTGTGTGAGGGAAGATTGTAAGCATGTGTAAAAATACCATGAACAGAGCATCTGTTTACCGTTCATAGTAACTACTGGAAAAGTAGTTGGAGCAATGGAGGTTAACTGCGTAGAGATAGATGTATGCGAGGAGGCGTACATCTATACCTCGATGCTGAAACTTTAAAAATGTGGAAACTTTTATCAGGCCTGCAAACTGGGAAGTTTGAGTAAGGGCCTAGTGATCCTCTAGAGTTGGACAGAACTCTGAACAGAAAACCTGAGAAACACAAAGTAATATATATAGATATATAAGTCTACTATATGGACTGAGAAGAGGGGAGGTCAAGCCCAAAAATTCTCATGGAAATTCTTATATTCCATGGCTGTCTATAAGTACTGAAAAGAATTTAAACCCCGGATAACAGTCTGAATTTGTAAGTGATTCAGTATAAAAACTATAATTGTTATCAGCGCATAAAGCGGAGAATATTTGAGTTATGTTATACGTGTAGCACTCATCACAGGTTAATTGTCTTCCCCAATCGGGGTGATGTATCTAGACATGTTATGAAAATGAGAAAAAAAAAGGGGTCTGGGAGACGTGACAGAACTCGTGATTCCGTTTAGATTGACGGTACACTGATTTAGATTGACAACACACTGATGGCGTGGGAAAACAAAATTTTTT